>JAOPSE010000015.1:71741751-72001652 GCA_029449295.1 Zea luxurians | reverse complement strand
TTGCTAGCATCCTTGTGCAGGGACGAGTACAACAAGGTGAGCGGCTTGGATAACGCCAAGCAAATTTGGGACACCCTCAAGATTTCTCATGAGGGGAACGATGCCACCATGATCACCAAGATGGAGTTGGTGGAAGGCGAACTGGGAAGGTTCGCAATGATCAGGAGAGAGGAGCCAACGCAAACGTACAACAGGCTCAAGACCCTAGTCAACAAGATCAGGAGCTATGGAAGCACGAGATGGACGGACCACGACGTCTCCGACTTATGCTCAGGTCCTTCACTGTCCTTGATCCTCATCTTGTGAACTCAATTCGTGAGAATCCTAGGTACACAAAGATGACGCCCGAGGAAATACTCGGAAAGTTTGTAAGCGGGCGTATGATGATCAAGGAAGCAAGATACGTTGATGAAGCATTGAATGGCCCAATGCTCATCACGAGCCTCAAACTGTTGCTCTCAAAGCAACAAGCAGCAGAGAGGCGCTACCTAGCAAAGTGGCGCAAGTTGAGGCGGCCAGGCTAAATGAGGATGAAATGGCCCTCATTATCAAGCGCTTTAAGACGGCGCTGAAAGGACGCAAGGAGCATCCCAACAAGAGCAAGACAAAGGGAAAGCGCTCCTGCTTCAAGTGTGGTAAGATTGTCACTTTATTGCTAACTGTCCCGATAATGATAGTGACCAGGGACAAGAAAAGAACGGGAAGAGGGAGAAAAAGAAGTCCTACAAGAAGGCGAAGGGCGAGGCGCACCTTGGCAAAGAGTGGGATTCGGATTGCTCTTCGTCCGACTCCGACGACGAAGGACTCGCCGTCGCCTTCAACAAGTCGTCTCTCTTCCCCAATGAGCGCCATACTTGCCTAATGGCAAAGGAGAAAAAGGTAAGCGTTCGAGAAACTCCTAAATATACTACTTCTAGCGATGAAGATTCTAGTGATGATGAAGTAGACTATTCTAGCTTATTTAAAGGTTTAGATAGAGCCAAGGTAGAAAAAATCAATGAATTGATTTATGCATTAAACAAAAAGAATAGACTCTTAGAAAAGCAAGAGGATATATTGTATGAAGAATATGATAAGTTTATTAGTGTACAAAAATCTCTTGCTTTAGAAACTAAAAGGAATGAGATTTTATCTTCTGAAATTTCTGCTTGCCATGAGTCTATTTCTAGTTTGAAGAGTGTTAATGATGAGTTAAATGCTAAGTTAGAAGTAGCTAATAAATCTAGTTCAAGTGTGGAACATGTCGTAATTTGTAATAGGTGCAAGGATTTGATGTTAATGCTTGTAATGAACATCTTTGCATCCATTACTAAACTAAATGATGAAGTTGCAAGTCTTAATGCTCAACTTAAGACTTGCAAAGTAGATTTTGACAAACTAAAATTTGCAAGGGATGTCTACACTGTTGGTAGACACCCCTCTATTAAGGATGGGCTTGGCTTTCGAAGGGAAGCCAAGAACTTAACAAGTCAAAGGGCTTCCATTTCCACCAAGGAGAAAGGGAAGGCCCCTATGGCAAATAGTGCTCAACAGAATCATGCTTTCATCTATAGTGATAGAAAATTTTCTAGAAATGCTCATAGGAGTTATGCTTATGATTCACATGCTATGATTGCTTCAAGTTTCTTTTGTGCATGGTAGAAATATGCCTAGGAAAAATGTTGTTCATATGCCTAGGAAAGTATGCAATGAACCCTCTACAATTTACCATGCTTGCAATTCTTCTTTTACAATTTGTTGTAAGAATAAGAAAGTGATTGCTAGGAAGTTGGGGGCCAAATGCAAGGGAGACAAGATGCATTTGGGTCCCAAAGACTATTATAACTAACCTTGTAGGACCCAACAAGAGTTGGGTACCTAAAACCCAAGCCTAATTTGCCTTGCAGGTTTATGCATCCGGGGGCTCAAACTGGATTATCGACAGCGGATGCACAAACCACATGATGGGGGAGAAGAAGATGTTCACCTCCTACGTCAAGAACAAGGATTCCCAAGATACAATCATATTTGGAGATGGAAATCAAGGCAAGGTCAAAGGCTTAGGCAAGATAGCCATCACAAATGAGCACTCTATCTATAATGTATTTCTAGTAGAGTCGCTAGGCTATAATCTGCTGTCTGTTAGTCAATTGTGCCACATGGGCTACAATTGTTTATTTACAAATGTTGATGTGTCTGTCTTTAGAAGGAGTGATGGTTCATTAGCATTTAAGGGTGTACTAGATGGCAAACTCTACTTAGTTGATTTTTTGAAAGAGGATGCCGATCTAGATACATGCTTAATAGCTAAGACTAGCATGGGCTGGTTGTGGCATCGCGTCTAGCACATGTTGGGATGAAAACCTCCATAAACTTCTAAAGGGAGAACATGTGTTAGGACTAACAAATGTGGTTTTCGTAAAAGATAGACCTTGTGCAGCCTGTCAAGCAGGCAAACAGTGGGAAGCGCTCGTCACAGCAAGAATGTGATGACCACATCAAGACCTTTGGAGCTACTTCACATGGATTTCTTCGGACCTGTCGCCTACCTCAGCATAGGGGGAAGTAAGTATGGTCTTGTTATTGTTGTTGATGATTTTTCCCGCTTCACTTGGGTATTCTTTTTGCAGGACAAATCAGAAACCCAAGGGACCCTCAAGCGCTTCTAAGGCAAGCTCAAAACGAATTTGAGCTCAAGGTGAAAAAGATTAGAAGCGACAATGGGTCCGAGTTCAAGAATTTAAGTGGAGGAGTACCTTGAGGAAGAAGGAATCAAGCACGAGTTCTCCGCTCCCTACACACCACAGCAAAACGGTGTGGTAGAGAGGAAGAACATGATGCTCATAGACATGGCGAGGATGATGCTTGGAGAATTCAAGATGCCCGAGCGGTTTTTGTCGGATGCTGTGAACACAGCCACGCCATAAACCGGGTCTACCTTCATCGCCTCCTTAAGAAGACGTCGTATGAACTTCTAACCGGAAACAAACCCAACATGTTTTTTCGTGTATTTGGGAGTAAATGTTACATTCTAGTGAAGAAGGTAGGAATTCCAAATTTGCTCCCAAAGCTGTAGAAGGGTTTTTGCTAGGTTATGACTCAAATCAAAGGCGTATAGAGTCTTCAACAAATCATCAGGTTTGGTTGAAGTCTCTAGCGATGTTGTATTTGATGAAACTAATGGCTCTCCAAGAGAGCAAGTTGATCTTGATGATGTAGATGAAGATGATGTTCCAACGGACGCAATTCGCACCATGGCATTGGAGATGTGCGACCACAGGAACACCAAGTGCAAGATCAACCTTCTTCCTCAACCATGGTGCAACCCCCAACTCAAGATGATTAACAAGTTCCTCAAGAAGAGGCGTGTGATCAAGGGGGAGCACAAGAAGATCAAGTTGTGGAGGAAGAAGCACCATGGGCCCCTCCAACTCAAGTTCGAGCGACGATTCAAAGGAATCATCCCGTCGACCAGATTTTGGGTGATATAAGCAAGGGAGTAACCACTCGCTCTAGATTAGCTAATTTCTGTGAGCATTACTCGTTTATCTCTTCTATTGAGCCTTTCAGGGTAGAAGAGGCCTTGCTAGATCCGGACTGGGTGTTGGCCATGCAGGAAGAGCTCAACAACTTCAAGCGAAATGAAGTTTGGATCCTGGTGCCACGTCCCAAGCAAACGTTGTGGGAACCAAGTGGTGTTCCGCAAACAAACAGGACGAGCACGGAGTGGTGACAAGGAACAAGGCTCGACTTGTGGCAAAATGTTATGCCCAAGTCGCAGGTTTGGACTTTGAGGAGACTTTTGCTCCTGTGGCTAGGCTAGAGTCGATTCGCATTTTGTTAGCCTATGTCGCTCACCATTCTTTTAGGTTGTTCCAAATGGATGTGAAGAGCGCCTTCCTAAACGGGCCAATCAAGGAGGAGGTGTATGTGGAGCAACCCCCTGGCTTTGAGGATGAACGGTACCCCGACCACGTGTGTAAGCTCTCTAAGGCGCTCTATGGACTTAAGCAAGCCCCAAGAGCATGGTATGAATGCCTTAGAGATTTTCTAATCGCTAATGCTTTCAAGGTTGGGAAAGCCAATCCAACTCTTTTCACTAAGACTTGTGATGGTGACCTATTTGTGTGCCAAATTTATGTCGATGACATAATATTTGGTTCTACTAACCAAAAGTCTTGTGAAGAATTTAGCAGGGTGATGACACAGAAATTCGAGATGTCGATGATGGTGAGTTGAAACTACTTCCTTAGGTTCCAAGTGAAGCAACTCAAGGACGGCACCTTCATCTCTCAAACGAAGTACACGCAAGACTTGCTCAAGCGGTTCGGGATGAAGGACGCCAAGCCCGCAAAGACTCCAATGGGAACCGACGGACATGTCGACCTCAACAAAGGAGGTAAGTCCGTTGATCAAAAGGCATACCGGTCTATGATAGGGTCTTTACTTTATTTATGTGCTAGTAGACCGGATATTATGCTTAGCGTACGCATGTGTGCTAGATTTCAATCCGACCCAAGGGAGTGTCACCTTGTGGTCGTTAAGCGAATTCTTAGGTATTTAGTTGCTACGCCTTGCTTCGGGATCTGGTATCCAAAGGGGTCTACCTTTGACTTAATTGGATACTCAGACTCCAATTATGCGGGTGCAAGGTTGATAGGAAGAGTACATCAGGGACGTGCCAATTCCAAGGAAGGCCCTAGTGTCTTGGAGTTCTAAGAAACAAACTTCTGTTGCCTATCCACCGCTAAGGCGAGTATGTTGCCGCAGGACAGTGTTGCGTGCAACTACTTTGGATGAGGCAAACCCTTCGGGACTTTGGCTACAATCTGAGCAAAGTCCCACTCCTATGTGATAATGAGAGTGCTATCCGCATGGCGGACAATCCTGTTGAACACAGCCGCACAAAGCACATAGACATCCGGCATCACTTTTTGAGAGACCACCAGCAAAAGGGAGATATCGAAGTGTTTTATGTTAGCACCGAGAACCAGCTAGCCAATATCTTTACCAAGCCTTTAGATGAGAAGACCTTTTGCAGGCTGCGTAGTGAGCTAAATGTCTTAGATTTCGTGTAACTTGGATTGATCTATAGCATACATGTGTTTTATGTCTTTGATCATGTTCCTTTATGCATTTTATTGCTTATTTATGGTGCTCAAGTTGTGCAAGGGATCCCGGGACCTCACAAGTCCATGTGTGAATGATGCACATATTTAGGGGGAGAAATGCTACAACTTGACCCTTTGAGACTAACCGTGTGCTTGAGTTTACTTAATTTAGTCTCAAAGGTGGATTGAAAGGGAAAGGTGAACTTGGACCATGCGAGACTTCCACTGCACTCCGCTGAGAGGGTAATTTACTCCAAGTTCATCTCCATGCTCTTATTGCCTTTTTACTCTTAATTGATGACTTTGGTGAGGCAATGGGGTTTAAGGGCCAATAATGATCCCGTTTTGGTGCTTAATGCCAAAGGGGGAGAAATTAAGGCCAAAGCAAGCAAATGGATCAGCTACCACTTGAGCACTTTGAAGATAGTAGAGTTAGAACTTTTGATTTGTCAAAATATTCCTATTGTCAAAATTTGGTCTCTTATGGGGAGAATTTATGATTATGGGAAAAGGGGGAGTTTTTGGATCTTGATCATTTTCTCTCTTGGATTATCTCTCTTTATGCCCAAACAAGTGAGTTTGACTTAGAGATAGGAAAATGAATTTGATTTGCAAAAACAAACCAAGTGGTGGCAAAGAACGATCCAAATATGTCAAATCTTGTAAAAGACAATTTTGTTCTCAATTGCATTGATGTTGCACTTCTATTTGTTGCTTTTTGATATGTTGGCATAAATCACCAAAAAGGGGGAGATTGAAAGGGAAATGTGCCCTTGGGCCATTTTCTAGTATAGTTTTGGTGATTAAGTGCCCAACACATATTGAGTGAGTAATTATGTGCCAAATGATGGATGAAGTGCAAATCAACAAGATGGTATGATTCTAGACTTAGTACATTAGTTTTTGTGTACTAATATATTTGTCTAAGTGCTAGAATCAGAGAAAAGAGAAAAAGGAAAGGACTTGGCTGGAGCATCCAAGACTCAGCGCAGTCTGGCACACCGGACTGTCCGGTGGTGCACCGGACAGTGTCCGGTGCGCCAGCCTGGCTTCTGGTGAAACTGGCCACTCTCGAGAATTTGTCGACGGCGTTCGGCTATGATTCACCGGACTGTCCGGTGAGCCAATGGCTGCCAGCAACGGTCGGCCACCAAATCTGCGGGTGACGCGTGGCCGCTCCAACGGTCGGCAGGAGGCACCGGACTGTCCGGTGTGCACCGGACAGTGTCCGGTGCGCCAACGGCTAGAATTCTGCAACGGTCGGTTGTGCCATTTTGGGAAGGCGATCTGCACCGGACCATGAACAGTGCCTGTCCGGTAGTGCACCGGACTGTTCGTGCGCCACCCGACAGAAGGCAAGAATTGCCTTCCCAGATTGCCTCCAACGGCTCCTAGCTGCCTTGGGGCTATAAAAGGGACCCCTAGGCGCATGGAGGAGTACACCAAGCATTCTTTGATCATCTCTAAGCACCAAGACTTCATTCTCGCGTATTCGATTCTTTGTGATAGTGACTTGAGCTCTATTTGAGTAGAGAACTCCTCGCATTGTGTTGTGAGCTCAAGTTGTGGCTTGTGTGCGTGATTGTGCTCGTGCTTTGAGTCTTGTGTGTGTTGCTCTCCCTCCCTTACTTCCGTGCTTCTTTCTGATCATCAATTGTAAGGGCGAGAGGCTCCAAGTTATGGAGATTCCTCGCGAACGGGAGATAGTAAAAGAAAGGAAAACACCGTGGTATTCAAGTTGATCATTGGATCACTTGAAAGGGGTTGAGTGCGACCCTCGTCCAGTGGGACGCCACAACGTGGAGTAGGCAAGTGTTATACTTGGCCGAACCACGGGATAACTCACCGTGTCTCTTGTGCTTGTCTTCTTCGTGACCATTGTGTTTCACAAGAGCTCGATCCTTAGCCACTTGATTCTATTGAGCTAACACTTAACCAAGTTTTGTGGCTACAAGTATTTGATTTTTACAGGATCACCTATTCACCCCCCTCTAGGTGCTCTCAGCGTGGCAGTTGGTGTGACCATAGGCGGGCCGGCAGTAACTGCGTCAACAGGCGCGCAGGAGCAGCAAGCTGATCGCCAGTCAAACTTTGGCCCCACCTGCAGGCTCGCACCCTCCCCTGAGGTGGGCCCAGGGGCCACTATCGGTACCTAGATTAGGGGTACCCTTACTATGGTATAAAGGCACAATGCCTGTACGGTTACCCTTAGCCACGTGGAGAACAACCTCAGGGGTATCTTGTGGGCAGTTAAGGTGGCGTTCTCAGAGACAACGCCATTGGGCCCAGAAGACACCGGACCCCTATGTGCACTACCCAGACCCCGGAGTAAAGCAGCCTGAAGCCATTGGATAGGGTTCGGACCCCACCAAGTGAGCTCCGGGCCGCCTATAACAAGGTCCCGGGGAAGGGAGTATCATGACCTAGGCCCAGGTCCGGACTGACGTGTGTCCTGGTTCTATCCGCAGCGCCTCCGCCCCCGCCGCTCGGCCGAGGGTCTAATGCCGCAGCATGGCTTATCTCCCATGATGTAGGCCAGAGGGCAGAGCGTGACGTAAGGGATCTGAGCCGCGCGGCCTCCGCATTTATTGTGGAGAGGACACACCGCCTGTCTACCCTTCTGACAGATGATGTGCCCCCACGGCATTTATTGCGTCTGTCCTTTCCACTAGCAGGCGACGCCCAGGGCCACCCTGCAGACTGTGCACCTGTCCAGTTTGTTGTTGAAACAGTGTGCCCATGCTGCGCGGTGCACTGTACTCATCCCTTATACGAGAAGCTTCCCCCTGCTCAACGAGGCTATGCAAATCTCGGGTGTCAGACCGCACAAAGATTTCACAGGCATGGCAAGCAATAGATCCTGTCCTTCCATTTGTCCCTGGGCCCACATGTCGGGGCTTCAGAACCCTTATACATGCCCCATTGAACTATAAAAGGGGAGGCATGCAACGTGAGAGGGCGGACGCAAGTCATTCAGGCTTACACACAGCACAAGCTTCATCAACTAATCCAACACACAGTGGAGTAGGGTATTACGCTCCGGCTGGCCCGAACCACTCTAAATCCTCACGTGTTCATGTGCTTGATGGTCACTTAGCAAGACAGGCAAAACTGCTTAAGCCCCCTCCTCATCTTAGGATTTAGGGCGGGTGCACTCCGCCACCCGGCCGGAGAATTCCCTCTCCGACAGCCTCTATTCCTCGATGGTTGATGATAAACCCGAGTAGCTTTCCAGCCGGTACTCCAAATACGCACTTCTTTGGGTTCAGTTTCCATCGGTAGCGCCTCAAGCTGTTTAAGACCTGTTGCAAATCCTCGATGAAGTTGTTTGAGTTTATGTCTTGATGTCTACATCATCAACATAGGCTTCTACTCGCTTGCCCCAGTGGTCGGCTAAGCATGTTTGGATAGCTCTTTAGTAAGTTTGCTCAGGCATTTTTTGAGGCCGAACGACATGGAGGTATAGCAGAAAGCTCCAAACGGCATGATGAATGCAGTCTTTTCCTCATCTTCCTTTACCAGACTGATTTGATGATATCCAAAGTAGCAATCTAGGAAGGAAAGCATAGAACAGCCAGCGATCGAATCAACTACCTGGTCTATTCTAGGGAGTCCGAAGGGGTCCTTCAGACAATTCTTATTGAGATCGGTATAGTCGACGCACATGCACCAATCAACTTTATTATTTTTGAGTACAATAACATGATTTGCTAGCCATTTAGGATATAGTGCTTCTCTAATGAATCCTGTCGACACCAGGCAAGCTAATTTCTGTCCCGAATGGTTTCTCTTTTGTCAGGCATGAAATGGCAGTAGCTTCTGCCTGATCGGCCTTGCCTGATGGTACACTTTAAGTTTGTGCTTAGCCAGCTCTCTCGGGACTCCCGACATGCCCGTAGGTTGCCATGCGAATTCGTCCCGATTGTCTTGCAGGAACTAGACGAGTGCACTTTCCTATTTGTCATCGAGGCTAGGAACTGATGATTGCAGTCTTGCGTTCATCAGAGAATCCAAGATTGATCCTTTTAGTTTCTTCAATCGGCCACATTGAGGTCACAGTTAGGGCTTCATTCGAAGGGATCGTGAAGTTTTCGTCCACCAGCTTGCCATCGACTTGTGTGGGAAGGGCTACCGGGGGGCCAGCGGTGAGAGCAGTCTGAATGGCACCCCGAAAGCATTTCACAGCGTCTTGGAAGACAGCACGCATGGTGATGATCCCCTGAGGTCTTGGCATTTTGAGTATCATATACGGGTTGTGTGGGATAGCCATGAATTTCGCCAACCCTAGGTCTTCCAATGATGGCATTGTACTCGCAATCGAAGCGCGCCACCTCAAACCTCAGGAACTCAGTTCGGTAGTTCCCTGGGGTTCCAAAGGTGACATACATGTAGATGTGTCCTAGTGGGTACTCCCCTTCGGTAAGCACGATGCCGAAGAAAAGGAGTATCCGACTCAGTGAGATCGTCGATGGCCGACCCCTAGGGCCTAAAGCGTTCGGGCGAAAGGTGACATTGATGCTGCTGCCACCATCCACCAGCACCTTCTTAACCCAGCTTTCCTAGATCACTGGATCGACGAGTAGCAGGATATTTGCAGGGGTGATCAAAGTTAAGCCACTGATCAGCTCGGCTTAAGGATATTATGTGCTCCGACCATCGTAAGGAGCCGGAGCACTGTTTGTGGCCACTAGAACTTGTCGACCGTTAAGTTTTTGTTGCCTTCTGCTTTCTTGTGCTTCGTGGCCTCCGAATATGACCTTGACCTTCCTGTCAACGTGCGGGAAAGCTTCACCTCTCCCCCCTTCCTGCTGTTGAGGTTGCCTAGGCTCATTAGGCTCTCCTCGAGGCAGGGGAGGTGGCAGTGGCTGTAACGATCGGTCGTGCCCGACAGAGTTTTTGAAATCCCTGCAGTTCCATAGGGTGTGCTGCATGTCCTTGTGATACGGACACTAGGAATCGAGTATCTCGTCCAATGTTCGTTACCCCTCCATGAGGTGCGCCGTGGGCTCGAGCGATAGGTGGCCTGGCAGTGTGCACCTCCTCGCGGGCCTCTTCTCCTAGCGTTTGTTGTGGTTGCTGGTTCATGTCCCTTCGTGGTGCGGGGCGGTACGGGCTTTGTGCCCCTAATGAGGTCCTGAGCCCGCTCATCCAGTAGTGATGTAGACGTCTGCCTCCCTGAACAGTTGTTCGAAGGTGGTGGGTGCCTTTTGAAGTATGGCCTGGACAAAGACCGGGTCGTTGGATCCCTGATAGAAGTCTTCAATCACAGCGACTTCGGGAATATGGTTCCTCATTGTTTGGAACCTTTTGAGGAACGAACGAAGAGTTTCTTCATTCTGCCACCTAATGGATTTTGAGGTCCCATGGTTGTGCCGGTTTATCGGAGAGACTGGAAATTTGCGATAAACCGGTCGCTTAAGTTCCCTAATCGTCGATGCAGTGTCGAGGCAGGTGCTGAAGCCATTGTAGTGCGTCCTGCCCTAGAATGATGGGCATGTACGCTGTCATGACGTCCTCTGTTGCCCCAGCGGCTCGGGCGGCGGTCGTATAGACGGCCAACCAGCCTCTCAGGTCTTGCTTAGGCTCATATTTGTCGATGTTGGAGACCTTGAAATTAGGAGGCCATTGAATGGCCCGGAGGCAAGGGGTAAGCACGGAGACCCTGCACATATCCTCTTGTCGATGATCATGTCGTCGATCCCGGGGAGGGAGTCAGGTATTAGGTCGCCTCGACCATCCCTGGAACGGGCTGTTGGTTGAGGCCGCCGCTGACTTGATCCGGGGTGCGCGGTTGCATGCCGGTACACCATGATCTCAGTCGTATTCCTCTTGACATCTTTTCTCATTCTCGTGTCGACGTTTGTGTGAAGCGTTGATGTTGCTCGGCGCATCTCATCGACTGTTGATGGCGTGACGCAGGTCATTCGACGGGGTGAGCGAGAGGTAGAAGATGATTGTCCGTCTGAGTAAGCAGCCACCGATAACCCTTCGCGTCTGGGGTCTGTGAGAGGCCATCAGCTATCCGTGCCAATACTCCTCTGACTTCACTCGGCGTGTTCAACGCTCGAGCGAAGTCGGGGTACAAGTTTAGGCGAGAAGAGGATTCTCCCGTTCGGAGTCTAGCATCTTGTTCAGCTAGTTCCCGCTCTCGTTCTTGAGCCTGACGACGATCGCGGCGGTGGGAGTTGCGCCTTTCTCGATGTGCTCTTTTGTTGGGGGGTTCCCCCCATCTCCGAGGCTTTCGTCCCGAGAGACGGGTTGTGCTGGGTACCCGTTCTCCGGCTTTTGTGATGTCATCGCACGTTCCGGCGCCTGTTTCTCCATCGTCGAGCATCGTGCTAGGGAGGTTCCTCCCCCATCATGGTGGGTTCATCGCCAGAGATGGGCGATGACTCCAATCTCCCCTGAATGAAGAGAATGTCGGGGTAGAAGGGAGCAGGTACGGCGGTGTGCTTCTTCTCATCCTCCTTTGAGGGCGCAGGTGTTGGGAGGATTGCTCGGTTGTGTTCTCTTTCCCCGATACGGAGCATTCACTTCCCTTCTCCGAGTGATCCGTGTCCACTCCTTAGTGGGCGAGGTGGACAACGGAGTTCGCCGGGCTAGGGAGGCCCTGGTTGGCTGGCCTTCCATCCTCTAGGGACTTTTGAGCTCAGACTTACGCGAGGCCATGCCTTGCCAAGCTGTGAGCGGGGGCATGGCTTGCGGTTTCACTCCAGCTTCCTGCAGAATTTCCGAGGAGGGTTTCTTCTTGGGTGGAGTAGCTATGCGGTGCGGAGTTCCCTCTATGTCCGCTACGCATGTGATGGCCCCGAAGCAGAAAATAGCTCCGGGCTGAAGGTGATCTTCTCTTGAAGATGAAGGCCATGGAGTTAGCGTTGATCGACGACACACCCCCTACATGGCGCGCCAGCTGTCGGTGTTTAGTGTCCGGCCGCACACCCGAGGTACCCTCGTGGTGCTTTTGCGTAGGACGGTGTCGTGGATTGTAACTCGATGGTTCATGCCAGGGGCACGAGAGAGAGTCAAGCGAGTTTCAGCAGGTTCGGGCCACTTGAGGAGCATAATAACCTTCTTCCTAGGATGACTTTGTACGTGGGAGGTGTTTACAAGTGGTGTCTACCAAGTTGTGAGGTGCTAATGAGATGAAAATGATGAGGATTCCCTTGGCCTTATATACACGACCGTAGGGTGCTTCCCGCGTACACGCTGATCACACCTTTCCTGCTTATCTCCTAGCTAATAGCGAACAAACTTCCCTATCTCGAGGAAAACCCGGCGCCTTCGCTCCGAAGCTATCTCCGGACGTTTGAGGATGTCGGGCACGAGAAAAGCGAACTAGTCTCAACGTGATCACGCCCAAGCCGCGAGTAATCCGGGCGTTGGGCCCATCGCACTCCTGGGTCGGGCCCCGCTTCTGTCGTTTCCCCTTGCCCGGCCCACGACGAGACGTCACTGAGGGGCAATTGGCGTGTGGCCTCGAGCAGAGTTTTCGCCATCGAGTGGACCTCAGGGATATCTGATAATGTGATGTTCCTTAGTGGATGTAATAAAGTAGTTAGATGAATCTGATCTGTGTTGTAATGTATTGTGGTACCGAGTACTCTCTGGTATTGTGTTGTAATGTATTGTGATAATGAAGTTGTTAGATTCAATTATATTTTCACTTGCGCCTGTGTTAACACATCCGTCAGTGAAAATAGCTCATTTCTAGTGGCGTTTGTGTTAAGTGAATCTGTAAGTGGAAATATATTTTCACAAACGGTTCCTTAAGTCGGCCCCATCTATTTATTTTCGCTTGCACGTCATAGATGAAACTGTTGAGCACACTTTTGAGCTGGCGGACGGTCCGGCCCTGAGGCCGGACGATCCGCGGTCCGGACAGTCCGCTGCCTGTGGGCCGGACGGTCCGCGCAGGCGCAGAGCAGTTTAGGGTTCCGAGTTTTGTGCTACGGTTGTTAGCTATATTCGCGGGTTTAGCTCGGAATCAGTTGTGTAAAGGGTCCTAGCCCCCCTCCTCTATAAATAGAGAGGTCTACGGCCGATTTTGTAATCAACAATCGAATCAATACAACTTCTATTTCGCATTTTATCTTAGGAGTAGTTCTAGTCTAGTTTAGGTTTAGCCTCTCAATCCCCAAATTTTCCGCCTCTCCTCGACTCTACGTCGATTAGAGGAGTCTAGGTCGGCCCTGCCCGAGCCTAGACAACTCCTAGGATCTCTCCTCCCCGACGGGGGTCCCTCCCGGAGAGCGAGATCCAGGCGCCGCCGGCGATCTTCCGCCGCCCCTGCTGCACGCGCGGACCGTCCGGCCCTAGGGCTGCGGACCGTCCGGCCGTCAGGCAGGGAACCTGAGCTCCTGCACCAGGTCGCGGACCGTCCGGCCCTGTGCCGCGGACCGTCCGCGCCTGACCAGAGAGCACCGCCGCCTCGCGCCAGGTCGCGGACCGTTCGGGCCCTGGGCCGCGGACCGTCCGCGCCTGACCAGAGGGCACCGCCGCTGGTTCTTTTGAAGTGATTGGCGCCTCCAAAAAGGCGTCAACATACTTTTTGGCGACTCCGCTGGGGAAAACACATCTAAGCTCATCAAATCGGCCCTCAATGGCCTGGTTCAAGGGATAACTCTGATATTTCTCCAAGCAACATCATAGAGCCGACTTGGGAAACCTTGCCGGCTGACGAGCAGCTCCAGTTCGAGGAGCACAAGGAGCGGATGATCCAGGAGGCGAAAGCAAAGTTCTTGGCCAACTTCAAAGTGGACAGGAACAACAAGGTCGTCCGACATCGGGCGACGGATCCGGCTTCGCTCCAACCCACGCCAGATATCCCCAATGTAAGTAATACCAACGATCTGCAATCTCTTAGAAATTATGTAGAAGATCAGCGTGAACAAATGCAGAACATCATAGGGGGTATGCAAAGCGATCTTAAGAGGCTAGTACGTGCATTTGATAAATCTAGTATCGCCAATTTTCCTTCGCGCGAGGTTGAGTTAGGAGGTAACACGCGTAACACATCGACTACAGGTTGTCACGACTAGTCACAACCCCTTTATGGGATGTCGATGGACACGTACCCTGAGCAACCGCAAATTGGCAGCAAATCAGCTGATCTGCACATGCCCGGACCGTCCGCACGTGAGCGCGGACCGTCCGGACCAACAACAGTCGGGCCTATTTTTAATGAGTTACCTAGATATGCACCCGAGCCACCACATATGACACAGAACCCAAACTACCCAGTCGGACGGTCCGCATACAACGACGGACGGTCCGCATATAACCACGGACGGTCCGGGTACGTATCCGGACAGTCCGCGCATGAATCTTTGAGGAGGATTATTACCTGAATCCTCGCCTGTCCCAGCAAACACTTCCCATCACATTATGCAAGTGCACCAAACCATTAATTCAGGATCCAGAGCCCAGGAAAGCTTTCCGGCCCCACCTAAAAGGCCCGGAAAGAAATGATCAAAACCTATGAGCCATATAGGGCAAATGGAAATGCACCACGTGGCTCAAACCAATGGGGGGAACGACAACATACTAATATGCAACCAACCCCACCTATGTTTGACCAGAGAGCCAGGTGGTCTTGCACCGGCTGCCATTGATATAGTGAGGGAAGAAATAGCCGGGGCGTTCCGAGATAAGCTCGGAGTAAGCATGGTCCCTGGGGGGCAATCATATCGGAAACCTTATGACAGCCGATTTGATCACCACCCGTACCCACAGGGAACTAGAATACCCGAATTCGCAAAATTTTCGGGTGATCAAGGGAAAAACACGCGCGAACATATAGGCCAGTTCTTAGCACAATTGGGAGAATTGGCAGACACAGAGGCATTTCGCGTGCGTTTATTTTCATTATCGCTAACAGGAACCGCGTTTGCATGGTATGCCACTTTACCTCCTAATTCCATTTCATCATGGGGGGATCTAGAACAAAAATTTCATGATCATTTTTTCTCCGGTGATTATGAATTGGATTTAGTAGATTTAGTGTCATTGCGACAGACAAAAGATGAATCGGTTAATGATTACATCCGGAGATTCCGCGATACAAGAAACCTGATGCTTTCAAATTCATTTAGCAGAAAAACAGCTAGTAGGATTAGCCTTTAATGGTCTACGATATTATTTAAAAGAGAGATTAGAAGGCATCCAATTTTTTACACTAGCACAGTTACACCAGAGGGCTTTGGCTTGCAAAAGCCGGAGCAAAGAAACTGCTAAAACAAGTGTCACAACGTACATATAGTAGAATGCGACCAAAGTAGCTCAGATGACGAATCAGCAGAAGTATATGCTGCTGAAATGGTTTGGCCAAAACTAGGCCAAATCTTCGGCTTGTTCCTCCTTGCAGCCGGTTCAAAAGAAACTGACAAGAGGAGGTTAAGTTTATGTTTAATGTTGGTAAGTGCGATAAAATATTTGACGAATTACTCAAAAATGGCAATATTAAAATAAATCACACTGTTCCATCCGCCGACGAGCTAAAACGTCGTGCATACTGCAAGTGGCATAACTCATTTTCTCATGCCACTAATGATTGTAATGTATTCCGACGACAGATTCAATCGGCCATTAATGAGGGACGATTGAAATTTCAGGAAATGCAGGTGGATACAGAGCCCTTTCCAATGAACGTGATCGACTTCGAGGGCAAGAAAGTCCTGGTTCGGCCAAACACGGCCGATAAAGGCAAAGGCAAAGAGGCAATCATCGGCAATTCTAAAAAGGCCGATGAGGATCATAAAGTTTCTTGCAGGAAAGTGGTAGCCGAGAAGACTCCCGATGGAGGGGAGACCCTAAAGGTGACCATCACAACCTCCAGTACTGGGGGGCAAGCGCAGACAGGGAGACAGATACATGAACTCGTGCTGCGTATCCCGGACGGTCCGGCACGTAGGCGCGGACGGTCCGGGACTCCACCGGACGGTCCGGAGGGCTCCGGCGGACGGTCCAGGCCGTACTCAAGACTCACAACGTCCACGTACTTTCAAACCACGGCGACCAGAGATAGGTACGTGGAAAACAAATACGTTCAAGGCAGCCGGTCGGTTGATTAAAGCTGGCCCAACTTTTGATCAATTATTGTCTAAATACGTAAAAAAGAAGGCCGGCCCCAGTGACCGGCCAGCAAAGCGACCCCGCTCACCCATTCATGAGCAGCGTCAGGTCAGGCCGATTGGACCACCCCATCAATCGGAAGAAATGAAAGGTCATACTATACAAGTGAGACCTAACATACCTGCATGGACACCTCCACCTCCATATCCACCTATGCCATATCCATACACATATTTACCTCCGCCATATGTCCCAAATCAAATGTGGGGCATGCCACCATATCCATTTGGGATGCCACAGTACCCCGCCTGGGGGGCACCCCAAACATCTGTTTTTGACAGGTTGACGCCACCAGTACAAGACCGATTGAGCACTGCTCAATCCGGTCACCAGGCACAAACCCAACAGGATTGCCGGACTACTCGGCCTTCAAGGCCGACCAATCCGGCAGGGGGGCATATGCCTGCAGCAACTCAAAAAACAACAAAAAAAGGACATCATCAAAATAGGCACTGCAGATGTTGTCATACAGGAAGATAATAAAGGGCCGATGATTTTTGGTAAATCGGCCAACACAACCAAAAAGGATACGGCTACCAACAAAACAGCCGATCCAAAATACTCCATGCCTCGATGGTGCCCAGCGGGATTGACACGGTCCCAAAAGAGAAAATTACAGCGCCTAAGAGCAAAAGAGAGCCAGGAAAAGGAGGCGGAAAAGATATTTAATGACACACATCCACTATACCCGCCACCACAAAAGAAATGGAGACCAAAGGCCGTTGAGGAAAAACAAACGGCCACAGAAATAGAAAGTCAACCTGCACCAGGCGCGGACCGTCCGGTCCCCCGCGTGCGGACTGTCCGCCGATTCACCAGGAAGCCTCCAACGACACGACAACATCAATGGAAGAGGACGACCTGCTGGGAGAAGACCTGGTCGACTACGAAGCTTCTCCAGAACGCCCAGGTATGGATGTGAATGTTATTACATTTTCCGCCAATTGTACTATTATCGGCGACGATGAACCTGTTGTTGCTCAATTTGATTTTGGTCCTAAAGAAGCCGCCTTTACTAAACCAAAGGAATCGGTAAATCATTTAAAGCCGCTCTTCGTGCGCGGTCACATTGATGGAATATCGATTGCTAAGATGTTGGTAGATGGAGGGGCGGCTGTAAATCTAATGCCTTATTCATTATACAGAAAATTAGGAAAGCAAGATGACGAACTTGTCAAAACCAACATGACCCTCAGCGGTGTTGGGGATAGTTCGATCAAAGCCAGGGGAGTCACGTCCGTTGAATTAACCATCGGGACTAAGACCCTTGCTGCTGCATTCTTCGTCGCTGATGTAGAAGGAAATTACAGTCTAATCCTAGGCAGAGATTGGATTCACGCCAATCAATGTATACCTTCTACATTACATCAAATGCTAATACAATGGGTAGGCGATGACATAGAACAAGTACATGCTGATGTATCGGCCTGCATCGCTGTGGCCGATGCCCCTGTACTCTGGACTTACGAGACTGCTACATGTCTCACAGGAGTAGATTTTTCTGATTATCAATTCATAAGTATAGATAAGAAAGGTTTCATTCCCGTAATGTTAGAGCCGATGGAGAAACGGCTTAAATCCTAAATAAAGTTTAAATGATGAATACACGTAAAGTTCATGAGTCTCTGGTCACGGACGGTTCGGCTTTCAAGGCCGGATGGTCTGGTCTTTCACAAAAGGGTTCGGACTTTAAGACCGAACATATATCACATCAAAAGGATAGTATTATGGATGATCTGGTCCCCGAGACCGGAAAGTCCACCGTCATACAAAGATCATCTAATTCCTCTGTGGGGAACATGATAGAGGAATTCAGAGATCTTGATAAATTAGGACAGGGGTTTACATCGGCCGATCCATTGGAGGAGATTGACATAGGAGATGGTAAAACTCCAAGGCCGACTTTTGTAAACAAGACCCTGGAGACCGATCCTAGAGATGAGATGATCGGTCTATTGAAGGAATATTCAGATTGCTTTGCTTGGAATTACACTGAGATGCCTGGATTAAGCCGAGAGATCATAGAGCATCGGCTGCCTATTAAGTCTGGTTTCAGACCTTTCAAGCAAAGAGCTAGAACATTTCGTCCAGATCTTCTCCCACGCATCAAGGACGAAATCCACCGGCTGCTAGAAGCTGATTTTATCAGACCTTGCAGATACGCAGAGTGGATCTCCAATATTGTGCCGGTGGAGAAAGGAGTCAGGTAAGCTTAGAGTATGCATTGATTTTCGCTAATTTAAATAGAGCAACTCCTAAAGACGAATATCCCATGCCCATAGCCGACACATTAATCAATAATGCATCAGGAAATAGAATTATTAGCTTCCTTGATGGTAATGCCGGATATAATCAGATTTCCATGGCCGAAGAAGATGCGTCTAAAACGGCCTTTATATGTCCAGGCTTCATTGGTTTATTTGAGTGGGTTGTCATGACATTTGGTCTGAAAAATGCTGGTGCTACTTATCAGAGGGCTATGAATTTGATCTTCCATGAATTGTTAGGAAACACTGTGGAAGTTTACATTGATGATATTGTAGTCAAAGTCGGCTGAGTTTAGTTCTCATATAGCTGATTTGCGCTAAAGCCTTTGATAAAATGCGTCAGTATGGTTTGAAAATGAACCCACGTAAATGTGCTTTTGGAGTGTCGGCTGGTAAGTTTTTAGGATTTGTCATACATGAACATGGTATAGAGATAGACCCTGACCGAATCAAGTCTATTCGGAATGTGGGACCTTCGACCTGTAAGGTCGAGGTACAGAGGTTTCTCGGCAAGGTGAATTATTTACGAAGGTTTATTTCTAACCTAGCCGGGAAGATTGATGCGTTCACCCCTATTCTTCGGCTTAAGAATGATGCCGAATTCGCTTGGGGGCAGAACAACAAGAAGCATTTGATCTCATCAAAAAATACTTATCTTCGGCTCCCGTATTAAAAGCACCACGAGCAGGAGTACCATTCCGATTATACATTGCAGCTGAGGATAAGGTCATTGGGGCTGT
The DNA here is from genome assembly GCA_029449295.1 of Zea luxurians. Classification (NCBI taxonomy): domain Eukaryota; kingdom Viridiplantae; phylum Streptophyta; class Magnoliopsida; order Poales; family Poaceae; genus Zea; species Zea luxurians. The sequence goes on along the minus strand of JAOPSE010000015.1, from coordinate 71,982,425 downwards.
TCTGACACAAGAAACTGAGGGGAAGGAGCATGTGGTGACATATCTAAGCCGAAGGTTGGTGGATGCTGAAACAAGGTACACTTTTATTGAAAAGTTATGCTTATGCTTGTTTTATGCATGCACCAAATGTAGATGTTATTTACTGTCTAGTCATTGCACTGTTTCTGGTCAAGCCGATGTGATCAAATACATGTTGCATAACCCAATTATGAGTGGTAGGATTGGTAAGTGGGCTTATGCACTCATAGAATATGACTTGGCCTATGAACCATTGAAATCTATGAAAGGCCAAGTCGTAGCGGATTTCATTGTAGAACATCGGGTTAATGATATTCATGAACTAGACATGTCATACCTCACTATTACTCCTTGGACTTTATATTTTGATGGATCGGTTTACAATGAAGGGCAAGGAATTGGCATTGTGCTTGTTTCACCAAGTAATGCCTCCTTCGACTTCTCTAGCCGATTGAAAACTTTTTGCACTAATAATCAAGTCGAATATGAGGCCCTCCTATTCGGCTTAGAACTTTTAAATGGTATGGGAGTAAAACATGTGAAGGTATTTGGTGATTCTCAGCTGGTTGTCCAACAAGTGTTAGAAGAATATCAATGTTTTGATGGTACTCTAAATAGTTACCTTGAAAAATAGTTGGGGTATAATTCATTCTTTTGACGAATTCAGTATTCGGCATATCTCTAGAGTTGAGAATCATAGAGCTAACAATTTGGCACAAGACGCGTCAGGTTATCGAATAAAGCGAGGGAGATTTCACAACGCTGAGAATTTGATAACCAGTGCAGGGCCAATTCCCCAGGTCAGTGGACCGTCCGCGTCGAGACGCCGGACCGTCCGGGGTTACCAGAAATGTTCTCTTAATTGATTCGGCTGATAATGAAGCCGATGCAAGTGATTGGAGGACACCTATACTTAATTATTTAAGAAACCCCAATATCAGGACAAATAAGAACATTCGGCGAACAGCTTTCAAGTATGTCTTGATGAGTGATGAACTCTACCGCCGAACAGTCAACGACGTCCTGCTTAAGTGCTTGGGCCCAGATGATGCTATATTGGCCATGGCCGAAGTACATGAAGGAATTTGTGGTACCCACCAATCGGCTCCAAAGATGAAATGGCTGTTGCGAAGGTCTGGTTTTTATTGGCCTAACATGATAGCTGATTGTTTCAAGTACTACAAGGGTTGCCAGGTGTGTCAAAAATTTGGCGACCTACAGTTGGTCCCTGCAGCTGAATTACATCCTATCATCAAGCCTTGGCCTTTCAGAGGATGGGGATTAGACTTTATTGGAGAAATTCATCCTTCATCATCAAAGGGGCATCGGTTCGTGTTAGTTGCCACTGACTATTTCACCAAATGGACTGAAGTCGTTGCTCTGAAGAACTATGACGCACAAGGAGGTAATTGAGTTCATAACTGAGCATATTATTCATAGATTCGGCATTCCCCAGACCTTGACTACAGATCAAGGTACTTCTTTTATGTCAAAGGAGGTACGTGAATTTGCCGAATCATACAGGATTAAGCTACTTAATTCATCTCCATATTATGCTCAGGCCAATGGACAGGCCGAGTCTAGTAATAGGACATTGATTAATTTGATAAAAAAGAAGATATCTGATAATCCTAAACATTGGCATAAGATTTTGTCTGAAGCTTTATGGGCTCATAGAATATCTAAACATAGGGCTACTAAAGTATCTCCTTTTGAGCTTGTCTATGGGCAGGAAGCAGTGTTGCCTGTGGAAATAAGTTTGAATGCTGTCAGGTTTGCCAGACAAAATGATCTAACTGTTACTGATTATTATAATTCAATGATGGATAATATTGATGAGGTGACCGACAAGAGGATGATAGCTTTGGAAGCAATAGAAAAGGACAAAATCATGGTAGCCAGGGCCTACAACAAGAAGGTCAAAGCAAAATCATTTCAAGTAGGGGACCTGGTGTGGAAGACCATTCTGCCTCTAAGGAATAAAGACCGGAAGTTTGGGAAATGGTCGCCAAGCTGGGAGGGTCCTTATAAAGTAAAACATGTGATGTCTGGCAACGCCTATTTGCTACAAACATTACAAGGCAAGGATTTGCCTAAGGCTTTGAATGGGCGTTTCCTCAAACAGTACCTTCCTAGTATGTGGCAAGATGCCTAAGAGAACCGATGTAATTACATCGAGTTAGTTGCTTTTGGTTTGCTCAGCTCCACCAAAAGGCAGGGGGGCATATGTTGAGCACACTTTTGAGCTGGCGGACGGTCCGACCCTGAGGCCGGAACGGTCCGCGGTCCGGACAGTCCGCGCCTGTGGGCCGGACGGTCCGCGCAGGCGCAGAGCAGTTTAGGGTTCCGAGTTTTGTGCTACGGTTGTTAGCTATATTCGCGGGTTTAGCTCGGAATCAGTTGTGTAAAGGGTCCAGCCCCCCTCCTCTATAAATAGAGAGGTCTACGGCCGATTTGTAATCAACAATCGAATCAATACAACTTCTATTTCGCATTTTATCTTAGGAGTAGTTCTAGTCTAGTTTAGGTTTAGCCTCTCAATCCCCAAATTTTCCGCCTCTCCTCGACTCTACGTCGATTAGAGGAGTCTAGGTCGGCCTGCCCGAGCCTAGACAAACTCCTAGGATCTCTCCTCCCCGACGGGGTCCCTCCCGGGAGCGAGATCCAGGCGCCGCCGGCGATCTTCCGCCGCCCCTGCGCACGCGCGGACCGTCCGGCCCTAGGGCGCGGACCGTCCGGCCGTCAGGCAGAGAACCCGAGCTCCTGCACCAAGTCGCGCGGACCGTCCGGCCCTGTGCCGCGGACCGTCCGCGTCTGACCAGAGAGCACCGCCGCCTCGCGCCAGGTCGCGGACCGTCCGGCCCTGGGCCGTGGACCGTCCGCGCCTGACCAGAGGGCACCGCCGCTGGTTCTTTTGAAGTGATTGGCGCCTCCAAAAAGGCGTCAACAGAAACTATCAGTAAAATTAGTAAAAATTTGTACGTATTAGAGCTCTTTTCTAGTCGTGTACGTACTACCGTATTAGAGCTCTTTTCTAGTCGTGTACGTACGCTCCTCAGCTAGCTACACACGTACAGCGCGGAGCTGCGTCCGGCCGGCGCATGCATCATAATTCATACCGATCCTGCTGTCTGCGAGCTAGCTGAGGTACGGACGGTGTTGTGTGGATGTGTCACTGAGTCACTGCAACTTGCAACGAGCACGTACTGTCACCGTATCTGATGAGCCGCCGCCGCCGACCGGCACTAGCTGTCAGTCGTCCTAGCTCGTCGAGATACTGATCGGATACAGTTCGTTTACGCGTAGTGTAACCGGGTGCGTACGTCAGCTGTGTGCACTCGACGTGCATGTTTGGCATCGCGCACGCACGCGACGTACTTGCATGCAGCAAGATGATCAGACGACGCAGCCCCAGAGACGCACCGTGGCCGTCGGCCGATGAGACGACGACGCGACACGGCATGCAGCAGCAGCACACGGAGATGGGCCGGGCGGATCGGAGAGGGCCAGCTGCAGGACCGGGACGGCGGTCGTCGGCGGTGAAGGAGGGAGGCTGTTGGCACGTTGATTATTCGTCCGACAGCAAGGGGGGAGGCTCTTGAGAGCGCGCGGCGCGGGTAATGCAGCAGCTAGCTAGCTAGCTAGCTGCTGCACGTGATATTGGCCGACGTCGTGGACGTGCTGCGTGTCGCTAGAAGCAGACAGTACCCGCGAGAGTTTACAAGCATGTCTGCGTGCGCGCGCGCGTACGAGCGAGCACATCATTAACCCCGTGACGTGACAGTGTGCTCGCCTCTAGCTTTCTGCTCTCCTCCGATCCGACGGTGTTGGTGCGTACGTGTGTCGCGCGGTCCAGTTGCCCCCGAGCACGAGCGACGAGGACACGAGACAGCTCGGCAGCCCCGCCCCCGCGCGCGCACTTTGGCGCTGGCTGTCCATGGGCCGGGGGTTGGTTGCGCATGCGCTCTCCGTGGATGCGAGCTGCTGAGCCCCTGCACTGCACTTGTACATCATGCATGCATGTATGCTTGTGTCCCTGCTCTGCCTCTAATTATACAATTGCTTACGGAGATCTTGCAATGTACAGTACATACTACTGCACATGCCCAGTATTACTTTAATTAATCTTATATGACACGCCTGTTCGTTGGCCGGCGGTCAAGGCTCCGAGCAGGCGAAGGCGACGACCACACGACCCCAAGCCCGCTGGTGATCAGCTAGGCGAGAGAGGCGACCCAACAACTTTCGCGCGCCTCCATTGCGACGACCTCATGGAGATGGTATTTGTTAACGCTAGCTGTGTTTTAGTCCACAGGCAGGGACGGTTCCATGGTGTCTCTACGTACTCTCAATCTTTAAACCAAGAGCAAGAATTGCTCATGATGAGCCATGACAAAAAAAAATGGTTGCATATTTGCTCTAACCACGCGTGTGCCTTCTCATATATTTGAACGCATTCAGCTATGGTATATGGTAGTTTCAAGCAATCATCTGTGTTTTTTTTTTTGGTACAGAACTATATTATGCAACTGACAGCCTGGCTTCATTGCCTATTCTCGAAACATGTGGAATGTAGGACATGCACGTGATGTCAGCAACTGTTCAGTCGTCTCTTCATAATTTTCAAGGAGCCCAGGCTCCTATCATGCATACATTACGGCGATCAATATCGGGCAACATGGATCGCATATGTGGGTTATATACGGACTGTTCTTTTTTAAAAAAATAATGCTTAAAAGACAAAAGACCTCTAGCAACAAACGGATTCGAACTAGCCATACTCTGTCTCGGTTTATGAGATATAACTACTTTTTATTCTTGTTCCGTGTTGGTGACTTGTTTTCAAATACTGTGAATTAAGAATAAGATAACATAATTGTTGAGCATTAAGGAGCTTCGTCTTTCATAAAAAACACGCCTTCATCATTCATGAAAATGAGAGTTTATAGACACAATATATATTATTCATTCATATATTTATTTCATGATAAACATATAAAAATTAACAGAATTTATATTACATTAATACTTTGGGCATGTTTGAAGGTGTTGACGCAAAAGTAATCATAATCTAGCGTGAACAGTACGTGGTACTGTTCACCTATTTATAGGCACGGGACGCAGCCCGAGTAAAAATGCATTTATAACCTCAGCATATACTTATAATCCTAATACAAAACATCAGGGATTAACTAGTTTTTTCCTCTTCGACTCAGCATCATGTCTGACCTTCGTCATCACCTTAAGCCGAAGTTGTTCATCTTCGGCTTTCCCACACATATTTATTGTAGCTTCGACATTCGATCCTGTCGCCTGTAGATAGTATCGTCGTCTTGAGGACCTTCGGCGGAGAAGAAGACACCCAACAGTAGCCCCTTCGCGGTGCTAGGTCATTTTTTTTCATAACGAGCTCGATCCACGAAAAACACTTTCCCTGAGCTTGTTATTAAAAAAACAAATATAAAATTTACGGCGCTTACCAGTCCACCGATCAGCCAGTACGAGCGTCTCGGTGATTCGCCTTCTTCACCTGCGGAGCTATATAAACAGACGAGTTGGTGAGAGGTTACCACAACATTCATTGCTACTGCGTTGTTGTGCTGCTGAAAATTTTTACTAAAGCCGAAGCTTCTTGCTTTCCGTCCACTTGCTGTCCAAGCTTCAGACAAACGTTCAATTAGTTGAGTGTAGCTTCGTCTCATAAAAACTGAAATGGCTAGAGTGAGGTCTACTACCAGAGTAGCACACGAAGAAGAAAAAGCTAGAGCTTCTGAGACAGCCCTATCTCAGAATTGATGAAACGTTCTGGGCTAGTTGTACAAGAAGAAAAAGAGTCAGTTCCACTAGAAGATGTTGTTGTTGCCGAAGCTGAACCAACTACTGTCAAAGCTGACAGTGATGACGAAGAAGATTATGGTGTTCTAAGACCGAGCAAACCTAGCCATATTGAGTTTGGAAAATCCACGGTTAAAGCAGAAGATTTGGTTTTAATGAAGAAATTAGGATATTTTGGAGAGAATGATGACAAACTAGTTCGGTTCGCTGGGGAAGAAGTGATTTCAGAACCAAGAGATGATGGAGCCGTAGTTTTCAAAAGCTTCTTCAGAGTAGGTCTTTGATTCCCCTATATGAGATGATTGGTGAAGTTTTAAAGAAGTTTGAAATCTACCTTCATCAACTTACCCCAAATGCTATAGTCAAACTCGGCGTATATATATGGGCTCTCCGAAGCCAAGGGAAGAGTGCCAATGCTGAAGGATTTTGTCGGGTGCATCAACTCCACTACCAGACTAACACTAAAGCTAATGGGCTGCATAAGAACTTCGGATGTTACAATTTTGCATACCGAAAGGATACTAAGGCACTTGTGATTGGTTATCGCACCAAGTGGCTGACTGGTTGGACAAATGAATGGTTTTACGTGAAAGCTGATGAGAACAAGAGATAGAAGCTTATGACTATGGTGATGAGTCCCCTGAGAATGAGCTTCGGCATGACACGACCATTGTGCAACATGCAACTCGGGTCCCCCTGCCAGTTAGCCGAAGTGGAATTTTGAGTTGAGGCGAAGCATATTAGTACTCGGGATTTCATGCAAGAATACCTGGCCAAAAAAACATTTCCAACGTCTCATGGGTGGGGGATGACGAAGAAAAAGAGGAATGAAATAAATATGAAATTGTACGACTTCCCTACCGCTTTAAATTGCAGAAAAGCTTTGGCAAGCCCTGTGTCGAATGGTTGCAATTGATAGAAACAATGTGCAATGAGATTCTTGGGAATTATACGAAAAAGATCAATTGATGACAGCTGCCTTAGGCGCCTGGGAAAAATGAAGACTGGATCGAGTGATGGACGCTCTTAACTTCGAATATCCAGATTACGAAAGGCTTGACGAAGGAGCCGGAGGACCAAAGAAAAAGAGGGTTATAAGTATTTTAAAAAGGCAAGCCATGCGGTCCATTGAAAAAGATTAGAGGGATGCTAAAAAGCAAAAAAAAATCAGCGGAGCCGAAGGATTCGGCTCCCAAGAAACGAAAGTCTACAACGCTGGCTCCTGCTGAGACGAAGGAATAAGATGTACCAGAGAAGACTGTCGATACTTCTTCGTCTTCCTCTACCGGTGTTACAGAAATATTGAAGTTAATGACTGAACCATTCCCATTTGCTATGCTAAGTCCTCTGGGTCGGATCTAACTAGCCTATTGTTGTCAAAAGAGAAGGGGATTAAAAAAAGCTTGGAAGGGAACAAGAATGCTTCAGCAACCGGGGAAAATACTGGGGGTCAGAAGAAACGACGAATGATGGCTGTAATGAAGGCTATTCATAAGACCCCGCCCCCAGTCTCGGCAGAAAAAATATTGCATATGCTAATATCGAAGCTAACACCGATGCCGAAGTTGATGAGGTTGCGCCTGAACTTGAAAACAGCGGAGGCCCTCTCAGAACCACAATGTCAGAGATTGACAGAATTATAGCTGATGTGGTTCCTGAGAAGGACATGGCTGAAGTGACCACTGATAGGGCCTCGCCCTTAAAATGAAAGAGTTGGAAAGAACTTCTTCGGAGGACATGGAATTGGACCTATGGCACTTGGACGGTCAAGAACTCTTTGAAGAAGATAATTCTAAGTTAAAGGAATTCGCCATTGCTGGCGGTTACAAGTCTGGATCCGTGCTCTTTGGCGGCGTCGACGAAGAGATTCTAGGGTGCATCCTTGACCGTGTCGGAGCAAAAATTGTCAATACTTTATCAAGGAGTATCAGATTTCCGAAGCTCGAACGGGATCTCAGTAACTATAGGAGGCAACATATTACTAGGAGCTTATTCTATTCGAATTTTAAGGTATAAACTTTGATGTTTATCTCTTTGACTTTTTAATTTTTAAATTTCGAGAATTTCAGGCTAACTTTGGCTTTTTTTAACAGAGCCTACTATTGAGCAAGGCTTTAAAGCTACAACAGAAAGATGAAGATACTAAAAATGAGCTTGTTATCAATAACTTGGAAAAGAGAGTGAAAGAACTTGAAAATTTCCTGGCAGAAAAAAATCAAAGATCAAGACTGCCGAAGTAGACCTGGCTGAAGCTCATCTTTGGATTAAAGATCAAACTGCTCGTATTTCTGATCAAGATAAACAGCTTGAAGAAGCACATTCAAATTTAAAGGAAGCTGGAATCCGTTATGAGCATGAGGTTAAAGATTTAAAAGATAAAGTCAAAGCCGAAGCAGAAAAAGCTCTAAATTATCTGAAGCCCTAAAACTGCTTCAAGACACCTGCTCAGGCTTCGCAGCTCGATGCTCCCTTCGCCTACGCGAGATTTTTAGTTCAGTCAGGGCAATATCAGGAGAAGAGAATTATTTCTGCCGATGATATTCCGAAGGCGCTCGAGTCTGTGGAAAAAGAAATTAATGAATTGACGAAGTAATGAAGGGGCATGGGGATTTTTGTGCCCTAGTGGCCGCCCAGGAAACAGCTAACATATTCGCAAAAGCTGGGTGTAAGCATTTAAGAGATGTTAACAAACCCACCTTCACTATCTCTCCGGCCGACATTAAGAATATACCAAGCGAAGCTCGAAGCGTGGGGAATAGATTCATTACCCAGATCTGGGCGAAGGGTGGCCGAGAACTGGCTAAAATGAAGCCCGAGCTCTTCTTGACGTAGTATGTAATAATGCCCTTAGCTTTCAACATCTGTTTTTCTCTGTTTCAAATCACTAAAATACTTTACATGTTAAATTTTCAGGCTGATGTCAGCGAAAAATGAAGAACCGAAGTGAGAAATTTCGAAGCTGAGAAATTTTGGTGTAGTGTTAGAAATTGTATTTAAGTAGATGAGTCAAAATGGAAACATTGAAGAATTTGACTTGTAAAATTCTATTACCTTTGTAATCTTACCTTTGTCTGCTGTTGTTTGCTTTGTTGTGGACGAAACCATCTTGTTTATTTTGAGCCGAAGGCGAAAAACACATTCCCTTCTTTTTGTTCACATCAAAGCATCTTCGTTCATAATGAAGCATTTTATGCTGAAGGTAGAAACCTTCTCTTCTTTTCGTTCACGTCGAAGCATCTTCGTTCATAACGAAGCATCTTTGTTCATAACGAAGCATTTTTATGCTGGAGGCAGAAACCTTCCCTTCTTTTTTGTTAGTGCCTTATGCGATATGCCATGATGCAATGAAGCTACAGATGTCTAATGTACGTTCGTATCAATGCATAAGATGATGTGATGAAATATGCAAGTGTATGCCGAAGATAAAAACCCACACAAATTCACGCCCAAACTCTGCATCCCCTTAGGAACGACTTTGGAGTCTCTTCACCTCTTACTTAGGTGGTATTTTAGCTCTGCATTCCCTTAGTAACGACTTTGGAGCTAAGCTCTGCATCCCTATAGGAATGACTTTGGAGCTTCTTCACCTTTGACTTAGGTGGCATTTTAGCTCTGCATCCCCTTAGGAACGACTTTGGAGCTACTTCACCTTTTACTTAGGTGGCATTTTAGCTCTGCATCCCCTTAGGAATGACTTTGGAGCTTTTTCATATTTTTACACTCGATGGTATAATATCAGATCTTTATATTTTACATGTGGGGGAAACTAGCCCTTGTATTGTACAGGGCTGCGTAAGGAAAAATGAAAATTACAACCTATGGCCCCATTAAAAACCTTTCTCCCCTCTTGAAAGGAAGAGGGTACCATAGGGAAAAGAAAGAAAATTACATGGTTTACACATAGTATCTCCGAAGCTCGTCTACGTTCCAGGATCTTGGAATGTCATTCTCGTCCATGTATTTTAGCCTGTATGATCCGAGACTTGACGAAGATACTACCAAGAAGGGGCCTTCCCACTTGAGTTGTAGCGTCCCCACTGTGTTTGGGTTGGCTATTCTTCGAAGCACCAAATGTCCTGGATTAATATTCTTTAGTCTTACTTTCCTGTCTCGCCATTTGGCTATTTTAGCTTGATATTTATTGATGTCATTCTATAGTGTCTTTTGATATTTTGCAAGTGTCTTCGTCCTCTGCCGAAGCTAGAGTCCTTATAGATCCTGTCCTTGCTTCTCTGGTGTTAATGCTTCATCTCCGAACAAAAGCTTAAATAGAGTGAACCCTATTGACCTGGAGACAACAATGTTATGATTCCACACTACTTTCACCAATTCGTCTGGCCACCTTCCTTTTGGCAGATTAAAGATTGATTTCATTATTCTTGTGATAATGATTTCGTTGGCTCGCTCTACCAAACCATTGGATTCTGGATGTCTCACAGATACAAAGTGTATCTTCGTGCCAATTTGATCACAAAACGTTTTAAATGTTTCGGCATCAAATTGTGTTCCATTATCAATTGTGATAGCCTTCGGCACACCGAAACAACAAATGATGTTCTACCAGAAGAACTTTTGAACTATGATCGAAGTGATTGTAGCTAGAGGTTTAGCTTCGATCCATTTTGAAAAACACTCCACTGCTACCACGACATATCTTAGATTCTCTTGTGCTGGTGGGAGTGGGCCTAGTAAGTCTAAGCCCCACCTTTGTAGTGGCCAAGTGGGCTGAATCAGCTATGTTACAGATGAAGGTTGCTTCTGATCTCTGGCGCACTTCTGACAGTTTTCACATTTTTGAACCAGATCCGCTATGTCCGAAGCTACCTTCGGCCAATAGAATCCTTGTCTAGAAACTTTTACAGGAGTGGTCTAGATCTGATGTAGGCTTCGCATATTCCTGAATGTATTTCTTTTATAAGCTCTTGACTTTCGGCTCTAGACATGCATTTCAATAGTGGAAAACAAACTCCTTGTTTGAACAATTCCTGAAAGTCGCCTAGAGGGGGAGGTGAATAGGGCGAAACTAAAATTTACAAAGTTAATCACAACTACAAGTCGGGTTAGCGTTAGAAATATAAGCGAGTCCGAGAGAGAGGGTGAAAAACAAATCGCAAGCAAATAAAGAGGGAGACACAAGGATTTGTTTTGCCGAGGTTCGGTTCTTGCAAACCTACTCCCCGTTGAGGTGGTCACAAAGACCGGGTCTCTTTCAACCCTTTCCCTCTCTCAAACGGTCACTTAGACCGAGTGAGCTTCTCTTCTCAATCACACGGGACACTAAGTCCCCGCAAGGACCACCACACAATTGGTGTCTCTTGCCTCGGTTACAATTGAGATGTTCACAAGAAAGAATGAGAAAGAAAAGAAGCAATCCAAGCGCAAGAGCTCAAATGAACACAAAAGTCACTCTCTCTAGTCACTATTTGATTTGGAGTGATTCCAGACTTGGGAGAGGATTTGATCTCTTTGGTTGTGTCTAGAATTGAATGCTATAGCTCTTGTAGTGTGTTGGAAGGTGGAAAACTTGGATGCAATGAATGGAGGGGTGGTTGGGGTATTTATAGCCCCAACCACCAAACTAGCCGTTTGGTGGAGGTTGCTGTCGACGGGCGCACCGGACAGTCCGGTGCGCCAGCCACGTCACCCGGCCGTTAGGGTTCGACCGTTGGAGCTCTGACTGGTGGGGCCTCTGGGCTGTCCGGTGGTGCACCGGACAAGTGCTGTAGACTGTCCGGTGCGCCAACTGCGCGTGCTCTGTCCTCTGCGCGTGCAGGCGCGCATTAAATGCGTTGCAGTCGACCATTGCGTGTGAAGTAGCCGTTGCTCCGCTGACACACCGGACAGTCCGGTGTGCCACCGGACACTGTCCGGTGCATACACCGGATGGTCCGGTGAAATATAGCGGAGCGGCCTCCATTTTTCCGAAGGTAGCGAGTTCAGCGTCGAGTTCCCTGGTGCACCGGACACTGTCCGGTGGCACACCGGACAGTCCGGTGCGCCAGACTAGGGCACACTTCGGTTGTCTTTGGCTCTCTTTGTTTGAACCCTTTCTTTGTCTTTTTATTGGTCTATTGTGAACCTTTGGCACCTGTAAAACTTATAATCTAGAGCAAACTAGTTAGTCCAATTATTTGTGTTGGGCAATTCAACCACCAAAATCAATTAGGAAAAGGTGTAAGCCTATTTCCCTTTCAATCTCCCCCTTTTTAATGATTGATGCCAACACAAACCAAAGCAAATATAGAAGTGCAGAATTGAACTAGTTTGCATAATGTAAGTGCAAAGGTTACTTGGAATGAAACCAATAAATATTACTTACTAGATGCGCATGGATGCCTTTTCTTCTTATTAACATTTTGGACCACGCTTGCACCACATGTTTTGTTTTGCAAAATGTTTTGGAATTTTTTTCAAAGTTCTTTTGCAAATAGTCAAAGGTAAATGAATAAGATTTTTGAGAAGCATTTTCAAGTTTTGAAATTTTCTCCCCCTGTTTCAAATGCTTTTCCTTTGACTAAACAAAACTCCCCCTTAATGAAATCCTCCTCTTAGTGTTCAAGAGGGTTTTAGATGTTAATTTTGAAGAGGGTATACCAATTTGAAATTATATCAAAATAAGATACTAATTGAAAAAACTTCTTTTAATATCAAATAAAAGACTACATTTTTGAAATTGGTGGTGGTGCGGTCCTTTTGCTTTGGGCTAATACTCTCTCCCCCTTTGGCATGAATCGCCAAAAAACGGATGTTTGAGTGAAATATAAGCCCTTGAAACTACTCTCTCCCCCTTTGGATGGAAGTAAAGGAGTGAAGATTATACCAAAGTTGGAGAGATTGTGCGGAGTGACGGTGAAGGATGAATGATTCGATGGAGCGGAGTGGAAGCCTTGTCTTCGCCGAAGACTCCTTTTCCCTTTCAATCTATGACTTAGCATGAAATGGACTTGAAGAAACACATTAGTCATAGCACATGAAAGAGATGATCAAAGGTATACATATGTGCTATGTGTGCAAAACATCAATAAAAATTTCTAGAATTAAGAATATTTAGCTCATGCCTAAGTTTGGTAAAGGTTTGTTCATCCAATGGCTTGGTAAAGATATCGGCTAATTGTTCTTTGGTGCTAACATATGCAATCTCGATATCCCCCTTTTGTTGGTGATCCCTTAAGAAATGATACCGAATGACTATGTGTTTAGTGCGGCTATGCTCAATGGGATTATCCGCCATGCGGATTGCACTCTCATTATCACATAGAAGAGGAACTTTGGTTAATTTGTAACCATAGTCCCTAAGGGTTTGCCTCATCCAAAGCAATTGCGCGCAACAATGGCCTGCGGCAATATACTCGGCTTTGGCGGTTGAAAGAGCCACAGAATTTTGCTTCTTTGAAGCCCAAGACACCAGAGATCTTCCCAAGAACTGGCAAGTCCTTGATGTGCTCTTTCTATTAATTTTACACCCTGCCCAATCGACATCGGAATAACCAATTAAATCAAATGTGGATCCCCTGGGGTACCAAAGGCCAAACTTAGGAGTATATACTAAATATCTCAAGATTCGTTTTACGACCCTAAGGTGAGCTTCCTTAGGATCGGCTTGGAATCTTGCACACATGCATACGGAAAGCATAATATCTGGTCGTGAAGCACATAAATAGAGTAAAGAACCTATCATCGACCGGTATTACCTTTTGATCGACGGATTTACCTCCCGTGTCGAGGTCGAGATGCCCATTTGTTCCCATGGGTGTCTTGATGGGTTTGGCGTCTTTCATCCCAAACTTGTTGAGTATATCTTGAGTGTACTTGGTTTGGCTAATGAAAGTGCCCTCTTGAAGTTGCTTGACTTGGAATCCTAGAAAATTCTTCAACTCCCCCATCATTGACATCTCGAATTTTTGTGTCATGATCCTACTAAATTCCTCACATGTAGATTCGTTAGTAGACCCAAATATGATATCATCAACATAAATTTGGCATACAAACAAATCATTGTCAAGTGTTTTAGTAAAGAGTGTAGGATCAGCTTTTCCGACTTTGAATCCATTAGCAATAAGAAAATCTCTTAGGCATTCATACCATGCTCTTGAGGCTTGCTTGAGCCCATAAAGCGCCTTAGAGAGTCTATAAACATGGTTAGGGTACTCACTGTCTTCAAAGCCGGGAGGTTGCTCAACATAGACCTCTTCCTTGATTGGTCCATTGAGGAAGGCACTTTTCACGTCCATTTGATAAAGCTTGAAGCCATGGTAAGTAGCATAGGCAAGTAAAATGCGAATTGACTCAAGCCTAGCTACGGGTGCATAGGTTTCACCAAAATCCAAACCTTCGACTTGTGAATATCCCTTGGCCACAAGTCGGGCTTTGTTCCTTGTCACCACACCATGCTCATCTTGCTTGTTGCGGAAGACCCACTTGGTTCCTACAACATTTTGGTTAGGACGTGGAACTAAATGTCATACCTCATTCCTCGTGAAGTTGTTGAGCTCCTCTTGCATCGCCATCACCCAATCTGAATCTTGAAGTGCTTCATCTACCCTGTGTGGCTCAATATAGGAAAAAAAGAGTAATGCTCATAAAAATGTGCAACACGAGATCTAGTGGTTACCCCCTTATGGATGTCGCCAAGGATGGTGTTCACGGGGTGATCTCGTTGGATTGCTTGGTGGACACTTGGGTGTGGCGGCCTTGGAACTTGCTCATCCTCCTTGTCTTGATCATTTGCATCTCCCCCTTGATCATTGCCGTCGTCTTGAGATGGCTCATCTTCTTGATCTTCTTCTTCATCATCTTGAGCCTCATCCTCATCTTGAGTTGGTGGAGATGCTTGCATGGAGGAGGATGGTTGATCTTGTGCTTGAATGGGCTCTTCGGATTCCTTAGGACACACATCCCCAATGGACATGTTCCTTAGCGCGACGCACAGAGCCTCTTCATCATCTAATTCATCAAGATCAACGTGCTCCACTTGGGAGCCGTTAGTCTCATCAAACACAATGTCACAAGAAACTTCAACTAGTCCAGTGGACTTGTTAAAGACTCTATATGCCCTTGTGTTTGAATCATATCCTAGTAAAAAGCCTTCTACAGCCTTAGGAGCAAATTTGGACTTTCTACCTCTTTTAACAAGTATAAAACATTTGCTACCAAAGACTCTAAAATATGAAACATTGGGCTTTTTACCGGTTAGGAGTTCATATGATGTCTTCTTGAGGATCCTGTGTAGATACAACCGGTTGATGGCGTAGCAGGCGGTGTTGACCGCCTCGGCCCAAAACCGATCCGAAGTCTTGTACTCATCAAGCATGGTTCTTGCCATGTTCAATAGAGTTCTATTCTTTCTCTCCACTACACCATTTTGTTGTGGCGTGTAGGGAGAAGAGAACTCATGCTTGATGCCTTCCTCCTCAAGGAAGCCTTCAATTTGTGAATTCTTGAACTCCGTCCCATTATCGCTTCTAATTTTCTTGATCCTCAAGCCGAACTCATTTTGAGCCCGTCTCAAGAATCCCTTTAAAGTCTCTTGGGTTTGAGATTTTTCCTGTAAAAAGAATACCCAAGTGAAGCGAGAATAGTCATCCACAATAACTAGACAGTACTTACTCCCGCCGATGCTTATGTAAGCGATCGGACCGAATAGGTCCATGTGGAGGAGCTCAAGTGGCCTGTCAGTCGTCAAGATGTTCTTATGTGGATGATGAACACCAACTTGCTTCCCTGCTTGGCATGCGTTACAAATCCGGTCTTTCTCAAAATGCACATTTGTTAGTCCCAAAATATGCTCTCCCTTTAGAAGCTTGTGAAGATTCTTTATCCCAACATGGGCTAGTCGGCGATGCCAGAGCCAACCCATGTTAGTCTTAGCGATTAAGCAAGTGTCGAGTTCAGCTCTATTGAAATCAACTAAGTATAGCTGACCCTCTAAGACTCCCTTAAAAGCTACTGAATCATCACTTCTTCTAAAGACAGTAACACCTGTATCCGTGAAAAGACAGTTGTAACCCATTTTACATAATTGAGATACAGAAAGCAAGTTGTAATCTAAAGAATCTACAAGAAAAACATTGGAAATAGAATGGTTAGGTGATATAGCAATTTTACCCAATCCTTTGACCAAACCTTGATTTCCATCCCTGAATGTTATAGCTCGTTGGGGATCTTGGTTTTTCTCATAGGAGGAGAACATCTTTTTCTCCCCTGTCATGTGGTTTGTGCACCCGCTATCGATGATCCAACTTGAGCCCCCGGATGCATAAACCTACAAAACAAGTTTAGTTCTTGATTTTAGGTACCCAAACAGTTTTGGGTCCTTTGACATTAGATACAAGAACTTTGGGTACCCAAACACAAGTCTTTGATCCCTTGTGTTTGTCCCCAACATACTTGGCAACTACTTTGCCGGATTTGTTAGTCAAAACATAAGATGCATCAAAAGTTTTAAATGAAATGCTAGGTTCATTTGATGCACTAGGAGTTTTCTTTTTAGGCAATTTAGCATGAGTTGATTGCCTAGAGCTAGATGTCTCACCCTTATACATAAAAGCATGATTAGGGCCAGAGTGAGACTTCCTAGAGTGAATTCTCCTAATTTTGTGCTCGGGATAACCGGCAGGGTACAAAATGTAACCCTCGTTATCCTGAGGCATGGGAGTCTTGCCCTTAACAAAGTTAGATAATTTTTTAGGAGGGGCATTAAGTTTGACATTGTCTCCCTTTTGGAAGTCAATGCCATCCTTGATGCCGGGGCGTCTCCCACTATAAAGCATACTACGAGCAAATTTAAATTTTTCATTTTCTAGTTCATGCTCGGCAATTTTAGCATCTAATTTTGCTATATGTTCGTTTTGTTGTTTAATTAAAATCATGTGATCATGAATAGCATCAATGTCAACATCTCTACATCTAGTGCAAATAGAAATATGCTCAATAGTGGATGTAGAGGGTTTGCAAGTTTTTAGTTCAACAATCTTAGCATGTAAAATGTCATTTTCACTTCTAAGATCGGAAATGGAAGCATTGCAAACATCTAAGTCTTTATCCTTAGCAGTCAATTTTTCATTTTCAATTCTAAGGCTAGCAAGGGAGGCATTTAATTTTTCAATCTTAGCAGTAGAAATAGCATGATCATTTCTAAGATTGGCATATGAATCATCACAAGCATTTGAATCAACCTTAGCAATTAATCTAGCATTTTCATTTCTAAGGTTGGTAATAACATCATGGCAAGTGTTTAGCTCACTAGTTAATTTTTTACATTTTCCCATCTCTAGAGCATAAGCATTCTTAACCTTAACATGCTTCTTATTTTCCTTAATTAGGAAGTCCTCTTGGCTATCCAAGAGTTCATCCTTATCATGAATAGTGCTAATCAATTCATTTAACTTTTCCTTTTGTTGCATGTTAAGGTTGGCAAAAAGAGTAAGCAAATTATCCTCATCATCACTAGAATTAGCCTCATCACTAGAGGTGGCATATTTAGTGGAGGATTTATATTTAACCTTCTTCCTTTTGCCATCCTTTGCCATGAGGCACTTGTGGCCGACGTTGGGGAAGAGAAGTCCCTTGTTGACAGCGATGTTGGCGGCGTCCTCGTCGGAGGAGGAGTCGGTGGAGCTCTCGTCGGAGTCCCACTCGCGGCACACATGGGCATCGCCGCCCTTCTTCTTGTGGTACCTCTTCTTTTCCTTTCTTCTCCCCTTCTTGTCGTCGCCCCTGTCACTGTCACTAGAAATAGGACATTTTGCAATAAAGTGACCGGGCTTACCACACTTGTAGCAAACCTTCTTGGAGCGGGGCTTGTAATCCTTCCCCCTCCTTTGCTTGAGGATTTGTCGAAAGCTTTTGATGATTAAAGCCATCTCCTCATTGTCGAGCTTTGAGGCGTCGATGGGGAGCCTACTTGGTGTAGACTCTTCCTTCGTCTCCTCCGTTGCCTTGAATGCGACGGGTTGTGCCTCAGGCATGGAGGAGGTGCCTTGCTCGATGATTTTCTTTGAGCCTTTGATCATTAGCTCAAAGCTTACAAACTTCCCTATAACCTCCTCGGGAGACATTAGCTTGTATCTAGGATCACCTCGAATTAATTGAACTTGCGTAGGGTTAAGAAAAACGAGGGATCTAAGAATAACCTTGACCATCTCATGGTCATCCCATTTGGTGCTCCAGAGGTTGTGCACTTGGTTCACCAAGGTCTTCAAGCGATTGTACATGGCTTGCGGATCCTCTCCTTGGTGAAGCATGAAGCGACCGAGCTACCCCTCGATCGTCTCTCGCTTGGTGATCTTGGTCACCTCGTCTTCTTCGTGCGCGGTCTTGAGCATGTCCCAAACCTCTTTGGTGCTCTTTAATGCTTGCACCTTGTTATACTCCTCACGACTTAGAGATTGGAGGAGTATAGTGGTGGCTTGGGAGTTGAAGTGCTCGATTTGGGCCACCTCGTCCTCATCGTAATCCTCATCCCCTACGGATGATACCTGTACTCCAAACAAAACAACATCCCATATACTTTTGTGGAGTGAGGTTTGGTGATATTTCATCATATCACTCCACCTAGCATAATCTTCACCGTCAAATGTTGGTGGCTTGCCTAATGGAACGGAAAGTAATGGAGTATGTTTAGAAATACGAAGGTAGCGTAGGGGAATCTTACTATACTTCTTGCGCTCATGGCGCTTAGAAGTTATGGATGGCGCGTCGGAGCCGGAGGTGGATGGCGATGAAGAATCGGTCTCGTAGTAGACCACCTTCCTCATCTTCTTTTTCTTGTCGCCACTCCGATGCGACTTGTGGGAAGAGGACTCCTTATCCTTCCCTTTGTTGCGGGACTCTCCCGATGGAGCCTTCCCGTGGCTTGTAGCGAGCTTGTCGCCGATCACCATTTCCTTCTTGGCGTGATCTCCCGACATCACTTCGAGCGGTTAGGCTCTAATGAAGCACGGGCTCTGATACCAATTGAAAGTCACCTAGAGGGGGGGTGAATAGGGCGCAACTGAAATTTACAAAGTTAATCACAACTACAAGCCGGGTTAGCGTTAGAAATATAAGCGAGTCCGAGAGAGAGGGTGAAAAACAAATCGCAAGCAAATAAAGAGTGAGACACAAGGATTTGTTTTGCCGAGGTTCGGTTCTTGCAAACCTACTCCCCGTTGAGGTGGTCACAAAGACCGGGTCTCTTTCAACCCTTTCCCTCTCTCAAACGGTCACTTAGACCGAGTGAGCTTCTCTTCTCAATCACACGGGACACTAAGTCCCCGCAAGGACCACCACATAATTGGTGTCTCTTGCCTCGGTTACAATTGAGATGTTCACAAGAAAGAATGAGAAAGAAAAGAAGCAATCCAAGCGCAAGGGCTCAAATGAACACAAAAGTCACTCTCTCTAGTCACTATTTGATTTGGAGTGATTCCGGACTTGGGAGAGGATTTGATCTCTTTGGTTGTGTCTAGAATTGAATGCTATAGCTCTTGTAGTGTGTTGGAAGGTGGAAAACTTGGATGCAATGAATGGAGGGGTGGTTGGGGTATTTATAGCCCCAACCACCAAACTAGCCGTTTGGTGGAGGCTGCTGCAGATGGGTGCACCGGACAGTCCGGTGCGCCACCGGACACTGTCCGGTGCGCCAGCCACGTCACCTGGCCGTTAGGGTTCGACCGTTGGAGCTCTGACTGGTGGGGCCTCTGGGCTGTCCGGTGGTGCACCGGACAAGTGTTGTAGACTGTCCAGTGCGCCAACTGCGTGTGCTCTGTCCTCTGCTCGCGCAGGCGCGCATTAAATGCGTTGCAGTCGACCGTTGCGTGCGAAGTAGCCATTGCTCCGCTGACACACCGGACAGTCCGGTGTGCCACCGGACACTGTCCGGTGCATACACCGGACGGTCCGGTGAATTATAGCGGAGTGGCCTCCATTTTCCCGAAGGTAGCGAGTTCAACGTCGAGTTCCCTGGTGCACCGGACACTGTCCGGTGGCACACCGGACAGTCCGGTGCGCCAGACCAGGGCACACTTCTGTTGTCTTTGGCTCTCTTTGTTTGAACCCTTTCTTGGTCTTTTTATTGGTCTATTGTGAACCTTTGGCACCTGTAAAACTTATAATCTAGAGCAAACTAGTTAGTCCAATTATTTGTGTTGGGCAATTCAACCACCAAAATCAATTAGGAAAAGGTGTAAGCCTATTTCCCTTTCAATTCCCCTTCTATGATCACATATGGTCTTGTCCTGGCATGCATCCTTTTTATGTAAACTTCGTCATCCGAAGGATAATTGCCTTGGACGAAAGATACAATTTCAGTTCTCCAATCCTCGATGTGCACATGTGAAATTGTAAGCACCGCTCGCTCCATGAGCTCGACCGAAGGTGCTTTGAGAGTTTCGAAGAACACTTCTGAGAGGAGTGGGAGCCCCTGTGCCGCTGATTTAGCTAGTAAATCTACCTGCTCGTTTTCTCCTCTTGGAATGTTTTTCATTGAAAAGCCTTCGAAGGAGGCCTCCATCCTTCGGACTGTGTCAAGATACTTTTCGAGCTTCGGGTCTCTTGCTTTGCTGCTTTTATCAACCTGCCTGTTGGGGGCCTTCGGCTTCCGAAGGTCCTCAAAAACACGATTTAACTATGTTTCTGGAGTATAATGTGTAAACAGGTACATTCAGACATAAATCAAAACCACAGCGTGAAGAGTATGAATGGTGGCGCAGAGCCGAAGCTGTGCGCAAAGGAGCTTCAGCATGATGACAGGAAAAAAGAAACCGACTTAAAGAGGAAAAGGCTATCTAGACCCTGATAAATTACTATAGTGTTATTATCAAATGTAAAGGGCCTGAATGTAATTTTGCATGGGCTGCGACTTGTGCCTATAAATAGATGAACAGTACTCCCGTACTGGACACGTTGACTTGACGTTTGCTCTCACGTCACGCTTGTACCCTTGCTTTTCTTCGAGCCTAAGGTACATTCATAATTTGTCATTGTAAATACAGCAATGTAATTTAAAATAAGTTAATAATAACCTTTAAAGTGTTTATATTATTTTTTCATATCTTGTGTGTGAATCCTTCTTTGTCATTTATGGTAGTCATAAAGATCTGTCCTTTATGACCTTCGTCCGAAATTCATTATATCCGAAGGGAGATAATGCTTCGAAGGACGAAGGACTTTAACATTTAATACTTTTATGTTGCCTTGTTCCTAACTCTTAGCGTTTAAGAACAAGTCCCCAACATTGGCGCCCACCTCCGGTGAACTCACTTCCACTTTTTGAGTTTTGAACACCTTCGGCAAGCGTAGACCTTCGTCATGCCGCCAAAGAAAACTTCAGCAACAGGGGCTGCCGCTCTGCAGCCGCTGGACCCCAACCAGGACACACTCTCTCTCTTCGGGAGGCCCGAAGCCAGAAAAGGAAGGCCATCAGTCCAACGCCTCAGGAGGACGACCTGGACCAAGAGATCAGAAATATGGAGATGCTTCACCAGCAGGTGCAAAGGAAGAAGGAAAAGATGGCTAGGCTGGCTGAACTGCAAAGACAGATAGACGAAGCCTCTGAAGAAGTTCGCCATCTCACTCAAGATGAGCAGAACCGAAGGCCTCAGTATAGAGAGCTTCATCAAGAGGGCTTCTTCAACGAAGATGACTGGTATGAGAATTTCCATCATGGAAATTTTGCCTTTGATGATGCTTCTCCTCTATCAGCAGAACTGCAGGCTACACCTTGGCCTCCATCTTACAAGCCACCTCAACTCCCCATGTATGACGGCCATTTAGACCCGAAGCAGTTTCTGATGAGCTACGAAGCAACAATATCTTCCTATGGTGGCAATACTGCAGTCATGGCAAAGTCTTTCGTCATGGCTGTCAGGAATGTTGCATAAACCTGGTACTCCTCCCTTCGGCCAGGAACAATCACATCATGGCAGAAGCTGAAGGATATGGTGATCACCAGCTTCTAAGGGTTCCAAATGAAGCCGGTTACCGCTCAAGCTTTATTTCAGTGCACCCAAGATCACGAAGAGTATCTTCAAGCGTATGTCCGAAGATTCTTACGCCTGAGGGCATAAGCGCCAACAGTGCCCAATGAAATTGTCATTGAAGCCATGAGTAAGGGGCTTCGGTCGGGACCTTCAGCCCAATACTTTGCCAGAAAGCCCCCTCAGACTCTAGAGAAATTGCTTCAGAAGATGGATGAATATATCCGCGCTGACAATGATTTCCGACAGAGAAGGGAGGAAGCTTACAGGTTCTCCGAAATAGCCAGGGGCTTCGGAGGGAGATTTCATCCCAGACATGTCAGATCGATTCATTCCACTCAGAATGATGACAAGGGAAGTCAGCAGCAGAGGCCGCAATATTCCTCTCAGGCTTCGGGGCAGCAGCAGAGCTATCCTCGACCTCCACCTCCAAGGGGTAGAGGCGCCAGGGGCTTTGGAAGAAAGATTTGGGGATCAGCCCAGGAAGATCTATTGCCTATTCTGCGGTGAGGACAAGGGCCATACCACCAGGATGTGCCATGTTACCATCTAGAAACAAAAGGAGATAGCAGAAGCTGCGGCCCAATAGAGCCAACCGAAGCAAGTCATGCACACTGCTTCGTACCATTCGCCATACATTCGAGAGTATGTAGGCAACCACCCTACAGCTTCTGTCGCTTCGGCAAGCCAACCTCAGGCATCCTGGCAACAGCTTCCCCCTCCACCGCCAATGCAACAAGGCCAGCAACCAGAAGGGAGTCAACATCCCCACCTCCAACGGGACTTCAGAGAAGAGTCCGAAGCTCACACAGTCAATAGTACTGTGCCAAAATCGAAGCATATTTACTAACAAAAATCCTACTTCGGCAGCAGTTTTTACATTCAGTATCATTTTCTTTTTTAATAAGGAACAATTATTGAAAGCCTAAGTGTTTTTGCCGTTTTTCAAACCTCTTGTAATAGTTTCATTTTTTGCCACAATAAAAGTATACCTTCTCCACAGAATAGCGGAGTTGCCAAAGCATAAGATTTATGATTGCAAGGGGAATTTCCGAAATAACAAAAAGTCGTTCCTAAGGGAGCGCAGTGTAAGTTTTCTGCTCAAAAGTCGTTCCGAAGGGAATGCAGAGCCTACAGCAAAAAATAAACGCTGATACCGCTAAAAGTAAAAGGCGAAGAAGCTCCTAAGGGAGGCTTACAGCGAAAAATAAACGCTGATACCGCTGAAAGTAAAAGGCGAAGAAGCTCCTAAGGGAGGCTTACAGCGAAAAATAAACGCTGATACCGCTGAAAGTAAAAGGCGAAGAAGCTCCTAAGGGAGGCTTACAACGAAAAATAAACGCTGATTCCGCTGAAGTAAAAGGCGAAGATCATTTTGCATAACATCACATCATTACATCATTTGCATAGCATAACATCATACATCATATCGCATCAATGACGCAAGAAGGGGATCGATATTGATATTTGGAGATTGTTTCGAAGAAATAGTGCCAAGGCACAAAAAAGTAAATTTTGAAGAAGCATACCCTCATCAAAGCTCTGAAATGAAAAGATTTATCGATTATTGATTTTACGAAGATTGGACGTTTTTATGGAAATACAGATGTTCTTTACGAAGCATGAAAAGAAGGGAAGGTGTTTTTTCGCCGAAGGCTCAAAAAACGGTATGTATAGTTTCATGCATCGTAAAGAATGGAACCATAAATAGCTTATATATTACATTCAAAGTTACAAAATATTACAATAAATATTACATTCCAAATGTTTTTACAACATCTAGTCTTCCCTAAGAACAACTTCTGCAGCTTCGTTCAGTAGTTGATCAACAACTTTATCCATGATAGCTTCAGCCATTTTTCTAATTTCGTCGCCCCCCTTCATGTGGGGGTCCACCGATGGCCTGGCAGGCTCTGAGGGGCGAGAAAGTACGGTTGTGTTACAAAGCGTAAACAAGTTTGAAATCAAAAATTACAGTAGACCCAAAAACTGCTAGTCAGTACCTATTTGTACTTCGGCATCTGCACTCTTTTCAGCGGTCTCTGCTACTTTTCTAGCATCATGAATACCTTTCTCGCTCTTTCGTATGATTTCTAGGGCCATCTCCCGGCCACCGTTGTCCCAGATGTCGGTGAAAAATTTCCCACCAACCAGGCTCGCTTCAGCCGAGGGGTCTTTTATATCTTCAGGAGACAAGGCGGCTTCGGATTGTGCCAAGAATTTTACATGATCACAACCTTTCTTCTCCAAAATAGTGGCAATCCCTCTGGCACCTATAAAGGCACATATGTCTCCACGGCTACTCAAAACTTCTTCAAAAGCTTCAGCTTCGTGGCTGATCCATCCAATTGGACCTTCGGGGTCACCCCTTATGAAGTTCTCTTCACTTGAGAATGCGCCGACGCTGGCGAAGCTGGTCCTTACTTTCTTAACACATTCTATAGATTTTTCATAACACTTTTTCCTGGATGCACGAAGCTCTTCAACTTTTCTTTCTAAATGATTGGCCCATTGTTCACTAATTTCTCGTTTTGTTTCTTCAAGTGTGCACTCTTCTTTAGCTCTGACGAGTTGTTTCCGAAGATCTTCAATTTCGCGTTTCTGAGCTTCGGCCTGAGTTTTGAAAGCAGCTTTTTCTTCTTTTATTTTATTCAATAACGAGTGCAATATTTTATCTTTTTCGAGACCTTCGTTCCTTAGTTCAATTACTTCGGAACGAAGGTTGCTCAAGGCTATGGTATACCCTTCGTCTTCGACGTCTTTTTGTGCCCTGAGGGCATTGCTAAGTATAAGACCCTGAAGAAAAAAATGTGTGTTTTGTTAATAAGTTTAAGCAAATGAAAATCTTTGGTTTCAAGAAATTATTCAGAGATTTCATTTTTTCACCTTTAAACTATTGTACGCTAAGCTGTCAGCCAGCTCGTTCTTTGACAACACTGAAAGCCCGTCTTCTAGTGTTGGGAATCCGAAGCTTCTGCTCATCTCCCGACAGACTGAAATTTCCTTGCTGTCAGGGAGACAATACAAGAAGTCTTCTTCTCCACTGCCATTGAATATCAACGCCCCCTTGGGATACTTCAGTCTTTGGGCATAGAACTGAGCCTCCTGCCTTTCTTTATCAGTCAATTCTTTCCCCGAAGCATGTCGTAAAATATAGTCGGAAGTTTCAGAAAAGACTTCGGGGGCGGCAATGCCACTTTCTTCAACAAAGAGTTGTTCTATTGTTTCCGTCTCTTTGGTTTCCAAGAATTTTACCTTGGCGGGCTCTAAAGGCCCTGCTTCAGTTTCAGATTGGTGCTTTGAAGTTTCGGCCTCAAGGGCTTTGATTTGTATTTCGGGAGTTTTGGCAATTTTCTTCAGAGTAGTGCTTGAAGACTTTATTGTCTCTAGTACATCAAGTACATTAACCATCCTTTTTCTTTTGGGGGTCAATGCTGGACCCTTTTGGCTTTTTGGTACTTCAACTTTTGCTGAAGGACTTAGAATCTCAGATGTCCTTGTTTCTTCAACCGTCGGTTCTTCTGCTTTCTTTGTCTCCGGCATCGTGATCGGCTCTTCAATATTCTTCGGGGGAGTCGCATCTTTGGTTTCGGGGGTCGAAGAAGATTCACCGACAAACTCGGGCACTGTGGCCGGTTCAATATAGCGTGGATGGTGTGTAAGAACTTTTATCTTTTTCCTCTTCGGCGCTGGCTCACTGAGAGCAGCTGAGGCGGCTTCCTTTGTAGACGCCGTATCTTTCCTTTTTTGACCCTGTGTTGGGTAATGGTAGTCAGGATACACAAACCCAATGGCATCAAATACTCGGTTGATCCTTTTCTTCTTTCGGCCTCCGAAGGCTGCGGATAGTGCAGTATCTTATGCCTTCGAGTATGGACCAAGCAGCTCATCGCTTACGGCCTCAATACTTTTCAGCCAGTCGTCGTCTGGCTCGATGAACTTATCTCCATACTTGAAGGTGAATTTTAACCTAACCAGTCCACCTTCGTTAGGTTCGTCAATAGTTTCTTTCGGCATTTCCCAGTTATCTGCAAGTGGCCATACTCTGAAGGCAATGTGTTCCTGGATCAAGTCCCTTGTCCCAATGAAAGAGCAAACTACTCCAAAGGCTCTCCGGCATTCTTCAGCTGCTTCGTCAATTTCTACCTTCGGTTTCCGAAGGCCGAAGCGCTGCCAGATAGGGCGCATAATGATACCTTTAATGTCTTCTCGTGTTTTCAAGTCGTTTTTCACGTAGAACCATTCCTTCATCCAGTCCCCAGGCCATCTTTTCCGAAAAGTTGGCACGGGACAGCTTGACCCAGAACGGGCACCGAAGCTATAACAGCCAAAATTGTTGTGATATTGTTCCTTACCCCATGGTTTCGTCTCATACAATAACTCATGCATATTGCAGAAACTTTTTGCATTTGGTTCCAAACCTTGGCTCTTCGCTGCCCATACGAAGATTCCCATCCTTATGATTGCTTCAGGAGTAATTTGATGAAGGTAGATTTCAAATATCTTCAAAACTTCTACCACGAAGCTGCTCAAAGGAAACCGAAGTCCAAGCTTAAAGAAGCTTCGGAATATCACGACTTCATTTTCCTCAGGAGTCGGACAAGTTTTCTCCCCTTCGTCAGCCCTTACAATAGTTAAATCCCGAAAATATCTGCCCCTCATATTGACAAGATGACTTTGTTTGATGCTTGATTTTCCAAAAACTGCATGGCTTGGTCGCCAAGGTCGATCTTCGGAATCTTCACCGCCACTTTCCACATCATAGCTGTCGCTATCACCAGTGTCTTCAGACAAACCCTCTAAAATCTCTCTAGTAATCTTCTCTGTATTTGTCTTTGCTATTGATTCAAGGAAGCCGAGATTCATCTCTTCAGAAAGGCTTAGCTTCGACTCAGCAACAGTTTTCTTGTCTTCAGACATCTTCGAAAACGCGAGGAAGGTACTCTCAAAGACGAAGCTTAAAATGTAGAAAGCCAGGCAAGCGTTAGTGGGCAAAGAGCTAAAAATTAGGAAGACAGGAGCCGGCGGCAAGAGAGCGTGCCAAATAAGCTGGCGATGCCTTCATATTTATACACCCAGTACATCGCAAGTGGCAGGGCCCCACTTATCATTCACTGTTGCTATTCTAGCAAAGGGAAGGTGTTTTTTTCGGACCTTCGGCTTAAGGCCTTCGTCCATATCGCAATTTGAATTTGTTATTTCAGCAAATTAATATTGCGAGGGGCTATTGTTGGGGGCCTTCGGCTTCCGAAGGTCCTCAAAAACACGATTTGACTATGTTTCTGGAGTATAATGTGTAAACAGGTACATTCGAACATAAATCAAAACCACAGCGTGAATAGTATGAATGGTGGCGCAGAGCCGAAGCTGTGCGCAAAGGAGCTTCGGCATGATGACAGGAAAAAAGAAACCGACTTAAAGAGAAAAAGGCTATCTAGACCCTGATAAATTACTATAGAGTTATTATCAAATGTAAAGAGCCTGAATGTAATTTTGCATGGGCTGCGACCCGTGCCTATAAATAGATGAACAGTACTCCCGTACTGGACACGTTGACTTGGCGTTTGCTCTCACGTCACGCTTGTACCCTTGCTTTTCTTCGAGCCTAAGGTACATTCATAATTTGTCATTGTAAATACAGCAATGTAATTTAAAATAAGTTAATAATAACCTTTAAAGTGTTTATATTATTTTTTCATATCTTGTGTGTGAATCCTTCTTTGTCATTTATGGTACTCATAAAGATCTGTCCTTTATGACCTTCGTCCGAAATTCATTATATCCGAAGGGAGATAATGCTTCGAAGGACGAAGGACTTTAACATTTAATACTTTTATGTTGCCTTGTTCCTAACTCTTAGCGTTTAAGAACAAGTCCCCAACACTGCCCTATGATGACTTGTGAATCAGATTTAATTATTGCTCTTCTTATCCCCATTGCCCTAAGCTTTCGATGCCCCAAAATAAGGGCTTCGTATTCTGCAATGTTGTTTGTGCAGTTGAGCTCCAATCTGGCTGCATAGCAGGTTTTGATTTTGGATGGTGAGATAGAATAGCGGCTACACCTGTGCCGAAGGTTCCCCATGATCCATCACAGAACACCGTCCAAGCTTCGGTATCTGCTAGGTGTCCTTCTTCATGAGCCCCTGGCGTCCAATCAATAATGAAGTCTGCTAATGCTTGGGATTGGATCGAGGATCTATGAACAAAATCAATGGTGAATTCGTAAATCTCTGTAGCCCATTTGCCAACTCTTCCGGTAGCTTCTTTGTTTCTTATGAGGCCCTTTAGTGATTGAGACGAAGGTACTATGATATGGTATGACTGGAAATAGTGCTGAAGCTTTCTGGAGACCATTAGTACAACATACAGTACCTTCCCCAACTCTGTGTAGTTTCTTTTTGATGGACTTAGTACTCCAGAAACGAAGTATACTAGGACTTGCTTCTTTACTTGTTCGTCTTGTTTCTATTGCACTAGCGCTGCACTGACTGTAGCATGGCAAGCAACTACGTACAGTAGCAACGGAGCTCCTAATGAAGGTGGAGTCAAGGTTGTTAGCTGTATAAGATATTGTTTCAGATCTTCGAAGGCCTTTTATTGATCTGGTTCCCATTGGAAGACTTTGGCTGACTTTAGTACTTCAAAGAATGGTAAATTCCTTTCTGCTGATTTTGAGATGAATCTATTCAATGATGTCAGCCTTACTGTTAGTCTCTGAGCACATTTTCTTGACTTTGGTGGCTTCATCCGAAGTATAGCTTCTATTTTGCTTGGGTTAGCTTCAATCCCTTTTGTTGATACTAGGCACCCAAGATATTTTCCCTTCTTCATCCCGAAAACACATTTTTTCTGGATTTAGCTTGAGGCCAGCCTTCCTGAAGTTGGCGAATGTTTCTTATAAATCAGCAATGTGGTTTTCTTGCTTCGTGCTCTTGACTATGATATCATCAACATATGTCAAAACATTCTTGCCGATCTGAGTGTTGAGAACTTTGGAAGTCATCTTGCTAAAGCTTCCTCTAGCATTCTTGAGCCCCTCGGGCATCCGAAGATAGCAATAAGTTCCACTAGGAGTTATGAAGCTTGTTTTAGGCTCATCTTCCTTCTTCATCCAGATCTGATGATAGCCTGAGTAACAGTCCAGCAAGCTCATGAGTTCCAAAGTGGCTGTCGCATCTACGAGGGAGTCTATTCTTGGCAAGGGGAATTCATCCTTCAGACATGCCTTGTTGAGATCTATGAAATCAATACACATTCTTCACTTTTCATTGGCCTTCTTTATCATAACAGTGTTGGCTAGCCATTCTGGGCATGTTACTTCTCTGATCAATCCGGCACTGAGAAGCCTTTTAACTTCATTTCTTGCCCCTTCAGCTTTATCATCTGACATCTTCTGAAGCTTTTGCTTCCTCGATCTGACAGTTAGTCTACATTGAGAGAGTATTTGATAACGTCTCTGTTGACACCACAAAGATCATTAGCTGGCTAAGCAAAAACATCCTTATTGTTGAACAAGAATTTTAACACAGCCTTTTCTTGTTCATGAGGCAATTGGGACCCAAACAAACACCTTCTGCTCAGCTATGTCTTCGCACAGAAGCATAGATTTTGGTTGATCCGCTAAAGCAATTTTATCTCGTATATACTTATGGTGCTGGTGAGCTTCGACTTCATCTATGTTGTGAATAGCCCTAGAATCTGTCCAATTCTCTTCAGCCCTTCTAGTAGCCTCTTGGCTTCCATACACAGCAATAGGACCCTGGTAAGATGGTATCTTCATGCACAGATATGCTGGATGAAGTATTGCTTCGAAAGAATTCAATGCCCCTCGTCCAATGATTGCATTATAAGGATAATCCATGTCTACAATGTCAAATACAACTTGCTTTGTTCTGGTGTTGTGAACATAACCAAAGGTGATTTGCATTGTTATTTTCCCAAGTGCCACTATCTGCTTTCCTCTGAAGCCACACAGGGGGTGTGTTGCATCATGTATTTTATCATCTTGCTCTTGCATTTGTCTGAAGGCTTTTGCGAAGATAATGTCTACTGCACTACCCATGTCTACGAGGACATTGTCAACCAAGAACCCTTTGATAACACATGATATGACCATGACGTCATTGTGAGGGTGATCATTGAGCTAAAGGTCTCTTGAGAAAATGTGATTGGTACATGAGACCATATGGACTTAATGAAGTATCATTGCACTCTGAAATGTTGTATCCTTCTCTGTGCTTCTTTCTTCTGCTTCTTATTGGCTGATTCGGAACTTGAACCTCCTGAGATTGGGAGTTCCAGCTTCGTAGCCGAAGGTGATGCAGCTTGATCACCTTGCAAAGCCATTATCGTGGTCGTGAAAGTGAGTTCACCGGAGGTGGGCGCCAATATTGGTCACTTGTTCTCAAATGTCGTGAATCCAGAACAAGGCAACATAATTGTTAAGCATTAAGGACTTTCGTTCTTCAAAGCATTATCTCCTTTTGGATATAATGATGGACACACTTTCATCATTCATGAAAATGAGAGTTTATAGACACAATATATGTTATTCATTCATATATTTATTTCATGATAAACATATAAAAATTAACAGAACTTATATTACATTGATGCCTTTGGCTTGTTTGAAGGTGTTGACGTGAGAGTAATTACAATCCAGCGTGAACAGTACGGTGGCACAGGACGCAGCCCAAGTAAAAATACATTTGTGATCACAACATATACTTATAATCCTAATACAAAACATCAGAGATTAATTAGTCTTTTCCTCTCCGACTCAGCATTATACCTAACCTTCGTCATCACCTTAAGCCCAAGCTGTTCACCTTCGACTTTCCCACGCATATTTATTGTAGCTTCGGCATTCGTTCCTGTCGCCTGTAGATAGTATCTTTGTCTTGAGAACTTTCGGCAGAGAAGAAGACCCCAACATTTCGTAATATAAGACGTGCTCTCTCTAGTTATACATACATCAATACAGTATTATAGAGAGAATTAAATGTATTTCTTAATCTTTGAATTAGAGAGGGGATTCTCTGACAACATCAGAAAATCATACTTCTATTTAGCCCGTCTATCTGGATCTCTCTCTACTTAAACATCAGTGACCAACACAATAATAATTTAGAGGTGCGTACGGACATGAGGTTCGGCCCTAGCCACTAGCTAGCCCATCCGTGAAGTATCGTTTTTGATGTGTCACACGAACCACCAGAGGATGGAGTCGATCGTGCGTATATATAGACATTAGCGCTAGGATCACACTAGCTAAGCTAGCTACTAGCACTGGTGTTGCTGCGTGAGCTCACACCTCACAGTCAAGTCACAGACGGGAGAGAGAGAGGAAGGAAAAGAACAAAACAAAAATAGATGTGAGATGTCCATGCCGGGCCATGGCGTCCAATCCAACGACCGGCCAGCCAATCCTGTGGACGGAGGAGGAACAGATCACCAGGCATGCATCGATCGGATCACAGAGTCGCTTTCTGTAGCTTCCTTGTTCCTTCCCCGCTCGCTGGGTGGTGGTCAGGCAGGCATATTCAACTCCTTTTGGAGTCCCTGTGCCTTGTAAGACTCCCCCTATTTATGTCACCGGACCGAGCACGCACGGCGACCTTTTTTTCATCCAATAATAATGATAACGAGCAGATGGCCGGCACTGTAGCGCGGCAAAGCATCTGTGCCTTTCACGGTTGGGTTTGGGGGCAGGGTGGGTGGGTTACACACTAGCAAACCAGAGGGTTTGGTGTACCGGCCAAATGCTCCTGCCGATCTCCTCGCCCTCTCGAGCCTTGTTAGAGCACGCTGTTGGGAATGAGTCGAGCACCGCTCCCGGCGCTCAGATCCTCTCTCGAAGTTTATGGAGGTAGCAGTAGGTATGGGGATAGGTTACACGACGGCACACCGTCGGTTCGCCGGACGCAGCCGGATCCAGTTCTAAGTTCCAGTCCAATCCTTTCCTCCTCTCCACGGCAGTGTATATTCTTCTCTCTGCTAGCTGCTAAACCATCTGGGCCTAAATCATTTCACCCATTCATGGCCCGAGAGCCGGACGTTGGGCCGTGTCACCCGTTGGCTTCTCCTAGGCCCATCAGCGCGCACACCTGGCTCCATTCCCCATCTCTCTCCCACACTGACGCTTGCATCTCCATCCGCCGGTACGCTGACATTTTCCCCTCCTGAAACGCCAGCTTGTCCCCAAGCTGGAGCGAATGGAAAACGCCGCTTGATGTCGCTTTCTCCCTCCCAGGTGGCCAATGTCGGATGCCATCCACTCCATTGAATCAAAAGCTGATTCTGGACTTTCCCCGCTTGACGCCTCAACCTGGTATCAAGCACAGCAACTGGCACCTGAAGATTATGAGACAAATCAGGTAACACAGGACTCACCGGGATACGAGATCCAATGACCGCCTTGAGCTGAGAAACGTGGAAGACCGGATGAATAGAACTGCCAGCTGGTAAAGCCAGTTCATAAGCCACAGGATTGATTTGTCTTTTAATAGCATAAGGGCCGAAGAACCGGAAAGACAGTTTCTGGTTCTGCCTCTCGGTTATCGACGACTGACAATAGGGCTGCAGTTTCAGAAATACTTGGTCCCCAACTGAAAAAGATCGTTCAGTTCTTCCCCGATCAGCCTGCCTTTTCATTCGTGCTTGAGCTCGTTGGAGATGCATGCGTACCTGTTGCAGCACCTTCTGTCTGTCTTCCAAAAACTGCTGAAGATCTGGAACCTCACACTGTTCAGCAGCTACCAGTCCCAACTGTGTTGGCACATGGCCATAAAGCACTTCAAATGGAGACTTACCAAGGGATGAGTGATGGCAGGTGTTGTACCAAAATTCCGCCAGCGATAACCACATGGGCCATTGTCGAGGACATGAGTGAACAAAACAGCGAAGATAGGTTTCAAGACACTGATTGACTCTCTCTGTTTGTCCGTCCGATTGTGGATGATAGGAGCTGCTAAGACACAGCTGAGTACCAGTTAGTCTGAAAAGTTCTTGCCACAAGCGACTGGTAAAAATAGGATCACGGTCTGAAATAATAGCTGTTGGCAACCCATGCAGTCTGTATACTTCGGACAAAAATGTTTTAGCCACCGTTAAAGCAGTGAAAGGGTGTTTCAAAACCATAAAGTGGGCATACTTGGATAGCTTGTCCACAACCACCAGAATACAATTTCCTTTGCCTGTTGGAGGAAGTCCAGAAATAAAATCAAGGCTAACCGTTTGCCATGCTTGTTTAGGGACTGGAAGCGGCAATAGTAATCCTGGGTATTTAACCCTTTCCGGTTTAGCCTGTTGACAGATCTGACACCCTTGAACAAATTCACGGATTTGGTGCTTCATTCCTGGCCAGGCAAAATTAGATTTAATTCTTCGATAGGTAACTGGAAATCCAGAATGACCGCCAACTGCGCTATCATGTAATGCCGACATCACCTTCTGATGCATCTCTTGATTATTTCCCAGCCAGATCCTTCCTTTGTACCGAATAACACCTTGGGTGATTGTATAGTGTGCCAGTTGACCACCCACAGCTAGCTGAGTTAATATTTTCTTTGTCGTCGGGTCTTGATCATACCCTTGAGTAACCTGCAGCAACCAGTCGGGTGTAATAGTAGACATGGATATTGTGTTCAAATGAGCATTGGCTGTATCTTGATCCATATTGGGTCTTCTGGACAGAGCATCAGCAACCCGATTTTCACTGCCTTGCTTGTACTGGATTTTATACTGTAACCCCAGCAGTTTAGTCAAGGCTTTCTGCTGCCATGGTGTAGACAACCTCTGATCATCCAAATGAGTCAAGCTTTGGTGATCTGTTTTGATGATAAATTCACCATGCTGAAGGTAGGGACGCCAGTGCTCGACAGCAAAAAGAATGGCTAAACATTCTTTTTCATAGATAGATAATCCCATGTTCTTTGGACCCAAAGCTCGACTGATATAGGCCACTGGATGTCCTTCCTGCTGCAAAACGGCCCCAACTCCACCCCCACTGGCATCAGTCTCGATGGTGAATGATTTAGAAAAATTTGGTATGGCCAAAACTGGCGCCTGTGCCAAAGCTGTTTTTAAAGTATTGAATGACTGGTCTGCTAATTCAGTCCACACAAATATAGTATCCTTCTTTAATAAAGTAGTGAGGGGCCTACTGATGATTCCAAAATGGGCAACAAATTTTCTATAGTAACCTGCCATTCCCAAAAAACTGCGGACATCTTTGGTTGATTTTGGTATGGGCCAGTTCTGAATGACTTCCACCTTCTTTGGGTCAGTGGTAATGCCAGCTGCACTAACTATGTGGCCCAGAAATTCCAATTTCTCTTGAGCAAACAAGCATTTCGACTGCTTCAAATGTAATTTTTGTTGGCTGAGCAACTCAAATACTTGTGTCAAGTGTCTGACATGGTCTTCAAGAGTTGCACTATAGACCAACACATCATCAATAAAGACAACCACACACTTTCATAGCAAGGGAGCCAGCAGTCTATTCATAAAACTTTGGAAAGTGGCCGGAGCTCCAGTTAAACCAAAAGGCATAACCCTATACTCAAAATGTCCGTGGTGTGTTTGGAATGCAGTCTTGTACTCATCACCTTCCTTGATGCGTATCTGATGGTAGCCTGACCGATGATCCAATTTAGAAAATATAGATGCTCCTTGCAGCTCATCCACTATTTCCTCAAAAATAGGCATGGGATACCTATTCTTGACTGTATAAGCATTTAGTTTTCTATAATCCACACACAAACGCCATTCACCATCTTTTTTCTTTACTAATAAAATAGGTGATGCAAAAGGGCTGAAACTCTGCTGTATCACACCACTATCCAACATTTCCTTGACTTGCTTCTCTATCTCATTTTTCTGCTGTGGAGTATACCGATAAGGTCGAAGCCGAAAAGGTGGAGCACCAGGCAAGAGCTCAATGGCATGATCAACTGCTCTCTTGGGAGGAAGACCAGTAGGTTTCAAGAAAAGATGTTGATATTGGTCCACCACTCGCTTGATCGACTCAGGAACCAGTGTCACAGCTGTATCCCCACTTTCCACTCCATGTAACTCCAAAAGTTGCTCAACAGCCTCCTGTCTGATCAATGACCCCAATTGAAAACAAGTTAGACTGTAGCAGGTCTGAATTTTGGGTTGAACTCCTTGTAACTGCACCCTTCTGTGGTTATAGTCAAACTCCAACCGTTTTTCTACCCAGTGAACTTCCATTGGACTGTGGCACTCCAACCAGTCCATACCCAAAATTATGTCGTAACCACCCAGAGGCAAAATCTTGAAATCAGCAGAAAATGTCAACCCACCACAAAGCCACTTGCAATTGGGAACCCAATATTTGCTCACAAAAGTTCTTCCATCAGCCACCTTGACCCTCACTGGCTTGGCCAGTAACTGTACCCCCGGCATGACTCCCATAAGATGACTGCCCAAGAAACTGGCAGAACTTCCTGAATCTACTAGAACCGACACCTGTTGACAATGCACCGAGGCCCACAATCGAATTGTTTGGCTACCTTCGCTCCCATTAACAGCTGCTACAGATATGGCCTGGATGCTTTCATCGGCTGTAGGTTCATTGTTGTCGTCATTAACTTCCTCAGACATACTCTCCCCTTGTATAGCCAATTCCCACATTTCTTCCACCAAATGGAGTGGAACACTGGTCGAGCAACGGTGTAAATGGCCCCACCGTTCTCCACATTTAAAACATAACCCTTTTGCTCTTCTGTAATCCCTTAGAGCTGAGAGCTTGCTATCTTCTCCTCTGTTCTGGTACCGTCCACTGCTTTTCCGGTCTTCGGTGGTACCACTGGTCCGAGTCACAATAGCCGGTGGCAACGGTAGAGGCATTGGAACTGCTTTGGCTGGTGATCTAGCCAAACCGCTGAACTCCGGTCTTCTGACTTCTCTGCGACCCGTGTGCAGCAGCACGTCCTCCTGCAATATTGCAAGGGAACAAGCAGTATCCAAATCGGACGGTCGATGAATGGTAACAACAGTTTTTATCTCATCTTTTAATCCGTCAACAAAACGTGCAGTTATCATGTTTGCAGTTAGACTGTTCTCATGAGCTAGCAATTGATGCATCAGTTGGTCAAATTGCTCTACATACTCAGCTACCGATGCAGTTTGGTGTATATGATAAAACTGACGAATAAGCATGTTATGCTGGTCTCGACCAAACCTAGCACTAAGGGCTGCACAAAGGGATTCCCAGTTCATTTCCCTAATCCTACTCTCCATAGATTGAACCCAGAACACAGCAGATCCCTCGAAATACATGGTAGCCATCCTCACCCAAACCTCGACAGGTACTGCATAGAACTCAAAATATGTCTCGCATCTATGCTTCCACAGTTTGGGGTTAGTTCCATCGAACACTGGGAAGTTCATGTTAGGAATGGTCGGGCCCGACATCTGAGACCAGTTGGCTATCGAATTCCTCCCTCCAGATCCCCAATCTATGGAAGAAGGAAAATATCCAGCGGTTTGTTGCATACCTTCGACCGGAGCGGGTGTTCGGAGAATTTCCGTAACACTCGGCCTCCGGTGTATATCAGCAAAGTGATGGCAATTTGGTCCAGGCGCCTTCCCTGACACCGCAGCTTCCAGATGAGCGGATGCTGGCACCCCTTTTTCGATCTGAACCCCACCAGCTGAAGAAATCGATGGTAGATTCAGAGCAACTTGATCTACCTTCATCTGGACGTCCTTCAATGTTTCTGTTAGATCCTTCACCTTCGTTTCCATTTCCGGTTTCCATTTCTGAAATCCGATTTGCTCGCTTACTACTCCCTTCATAGTGACCTCCATTCCAGTCATCGTTGTCTGCAGTAGATCCATCCGCTTCTGCATCTCCCTGTTGCCTTCCTCGATTTTGACCATGAGTTGCATCATCGGATCTTCACTTCGCGTCGGTGCCATGTTCCCCGCCTTGGCTTGCAACCTGGTGAAGTGCTCGTGCTTCGGAAACTCCAGCTCGGGATCGAAGGCTCTGAATATCAACTGTTAGAGCACGCTGTTGGGAATGAGTCGAGCACCGCTCCCGGCGCTCAGATCCTCTCTCGAAGTTTATGGAGGTAGCAGTAGGTATGGGGATAGGTTACACGACGGCACACCGTCGGTTCACCGGACGCAGCCGGATCCAGTTCTAAGTTCCAGTCCAATCCTTTCCTCCTCTCCACGGCAGTGTATATTCTTCTCTCTGCTAGCTGCTAAACCATCTGGGCCTAAATCATTTCACCCATTCATGGCCCGAGAGCCGGACGTTGGGCCGTGTCACCCGTTGGCTTCTCCTAGGCCCATCAGCGCGCACACCTGGCTCCATTCCCCATCTCTCTCCCACACTGACGCTTGCATCTCCATCCGCCGGTACGCTGACAAGCCTCGACTTGTGGGCTGCGGACTGCATGATTCTAGCTTGGCAAGACATCGATCCGTCCTAGGAATGGCAATTTTAGGCGCGGGTTTGGATATCCGACCCGTCGAGTACGGATTCGGGCACGAAATTTGACCCGAGGTCTTACCTGATCTCGACCCGTAATTAAATCGGGTCGGGTATAGATTTGATTTCTTACCCGCGGGTACCCGACGGATATCCAAAAATAGTGATTTTAGATTTTCGACTACCAGTACACTAGCTAGCCGTCCATCCTCGGCAGCTCATCCGACTGATGCTTCTGATTGGTTCTAGTACTAATGCCAGTACATTTGGTAAAGTGTCAGTACGTAGTACCAGTGCTAGCTAGTACAAGTACTCAAGCTAGGAGAGTGTTCATACACCAAACGACTGTGCTAGCTACTCTCCGATCCTGACGAGTTGGAAGTTTATTACCAAAAAAAGTAGTATCGGCGTTTCGGACCCGGGGGGTCCTCCGAACCGACTAGTGAATTTGTCGTCGCTGCGTGTCCCAGCCCAGATGGGTTGGCACGAGAAGGAACACAAACGGGGGACTTGTATTATCTCGCACCGGGGGTGCCGCTCGTAGTAGGGGTTACAAGCGTCGCGAGAGGGAAGAAGAGAGCCGGTTCGTCAGCCCGCTGTCCCCTCCGCGTGAGAACCCTCCCCCTGCGGGAAGGCCCTGGACCTCCCTTTTATAGATGCAAGGAGAGGGTCCAGATGTACAATGGGGGGTGTAGCAATGCGCTAACGTGTCTGGTAGAGAAATGCCTAAGCCCTATGTACATGCCAACATGGCTGTCGGGGGAGAGCTTGAGCCCTGTATGCGTGATAGCGTGGCCGTCGGAGAAGCGCCTGAGCCCTGTAGGAGTACAGCTGGCAGTGCGGCAAGGATCCTACTGACGTCTCCTTGCTGCCGTAAGGGGCTGAGAGCCACCGGCGTCATGGTTGCACGTGGGGCACCATCATTACCCGTCGTCGAGGTAAGCTAGATGGGACGCCGGTCTTATTCCTTGTAGCCTGAGCTAGATAGGGATAGGGTAATGATGTATCCCCTGTGGCGCGGTCGGTCCGAGCCCAAGGTCGGGCGAGGCGGAGACTTCTCTTGAGGCCGTGGTCGGGGTCGGGCGAGGACGCGATTCCTCCCGAGACCGAGGTCGAGGCCGAGTCCGGAGGTCGGGCGAGGCGAAGACTTCCTGAAAGGGAAATGTGCCCTTGGGCCATTTCTAAGTATTTTGGTGATTGAGTGCCAACACAAGTGGACTAATGGTAATCTATGCAAAGTGATGGACAAAGTGCAAATCAAGTCTAAAGGTATGTTTCTAGACTTGGTACATTGTTTTAAGAACTAATGTATTGTGTCTAAGTGCTGGAAACAGGAGAAATCAAATTGGAAAGAGATGGCTTTGTTCAGCCAAAGACAACTCGGTCTGGATGCACCGGACTGTCCGATGGTGCACCGGACAGTGTCCGGTGTGCCAGGCTGGCGACTGTCAAATGGCCGCTCTCGGGAAGCGATCAACGGCGTACGGCTATAAATCACCGGACTGTCCGGTGGTGCACCGGACTGTCCGGTGAGCCATTCACAGGCGAAGTCGTCGCTCTCGGGAAGTGATTAACGGCGTACGGCTATAAATCACCGGACTGTCCGGTGGTGCACCGGACTGTCCGGTGAGCCAACGATCAGCCGGGCCAACGGTCGGCCGAGGATTCCACGCGTGACGCGTGGCCAAGCCAACAGTCACAAGGGGGCACCAGACTGTCCAGTGTGCACTGGACAGTGTCCGATGCGCCAACGGCTCCGGATCTTCAACGGTCGGCTGCGCCATAGAAGGAAAGAAATCTGCACCGGACAGTGTCCAGTGGTGCACCGGACTGTCCGGTGCGCCAGGCGACAGAAGGCAAGAATTGCCTTCCTGGAATGCTCTCAACGGCTCCTAGCTGCCTTGTGGCTATAAAAGGGACCCCTAGGCGCATGGAGGAGCACACCAAGCATTCTCTAAGCATTCCTAAGCACCAAGACTTCAATTCCGCGCATTCGATTCTTTGTGATAGCAACTAGAGCTCCATTTTGAGTAGTGTACTCTTCGGGTTGTGTTGAGAGCTCGTGTTGTGACTTGTGTGCGTGTTGTTGCTCTGATTTTGTGTCTTGTGTGCGTTGCTCATCCCTCCCTTACTCCGTGCTTCTTTGTAAACATCTTTGTAAGGGCGAAAGACTCCAAGTTGTGGAGATTCCTCGCAAGCGGGATATAGTAAAGTGAAAGCAAAACACCGTGGTATTCAAGTGGGTCTTTGGACCGCTTGAGAGGGGTTGAGTGCAACCCTCGTCCGTTGGGACGCCACAACGTGGAGTAGGCAAGTATTGGACTTGGCCGAACCATGGGATAAACCAATGTGCCATCTCTGTGTTGATCTCTTTGTGGTTATTGTGTTTTGCTAAGACTCCTCTGTAGCCACTTGGCCTTATTGTGCTAACTTCTAATCAAGTTTTTGTGGCACTAAGTTTCAAGTTTTACAGGACCACCTATTCACCCCCCTCTAGGTGCTCTCACTTCCTTTCGAGGCTGGAGCCTGAGGTCGGGTGAGGCGAAGACCTCCTCCCGAGGCCGGAGCCTGAGGTCAGGCGAGGCGGAGACCTCCTCCCGATGCCGGAGCTTGAGGTCGAGCGAGGCGGAGCTTCCTGTTGCGCCCGAGGCCGAACTTGGTGGTTGATCGTGACTTGTTGTCAGCTTCACCTGGGTGGTTGGCACAGTAGTCGGAGCAGGGCGAGCGGCGCTGTCTTCCTGTCAGATCAGACAGTAAAGGGGGGTGAAGTGACTGCGGTCACTTCGGCCTAGCTAACTGAGGCGCGTGTGTCAGGATGCAGCGTCAGGCGATCCTCGCATTGAATGCACCTGCGATGTGGTCGGTTGGTGAGGCGGTTTGGTCAAGGTTGCTTCACAACGAAGCCTGCCCGAGCCGGGCTTTGGGACAGCCAAGGGTGTGCCCGTTGCCAGAGGAGGTCATCGGGCGAGGCGTGAATCCGTCCGGGACTACTGCTCCTGCCCGAGGCTGGGCTCGGGCGAGGTTGCGTCCCAGGGGTAGACGAAGCCTTGACTTGAACCGCGCCCGTCAGTTCGTCTGAGGGTGTTTACCAGCCGTGATTAGGAGTGTTGGGGGTACCCCTAATTACGGTACCCGACAGTAACCCCCGAGCCTCGAAGGGAGTGTTGGTACTTGCTTGGAGGCTTTTGACGCAGTTTTGGTGAGGGGACCGGCCTTTCTCGGCTTTACTTTATTCTGGTGGGTGCGCGCGAGCGTACCCGCCGGGTGTAGCCCCCGAGGCCTTGGAGGAGTGGTTTGACTCCTCTGAGGTCTTAATGCTTTTCGTGGTGCCTCGGCCGGTCTGGTCGCTCCCTCATGCGGCCTGGCCGTAGCCCGGGTGCGTGGTCAGGTTCCGAGTTTTCAAGCTGGTTTGTTGACGCTGTCAATAGTTTG
Organism: Zea luxurians; assembly: GCA_029449295.1. NCBI lineage: Eukaryota > Viridiplantae > Streptophyta > Magnoliopsida > Poales > Poaceae > Zea > Zea luxurians. The sequence continues at coordinate 71,941,716 of JAOPSE010000015.1, read as the reverse complement.
GTCGTAGCCGGGTGCGAGAGCAGCCCCCGAGCCTCTGCACGGAGCGAGAGGACGATCAAGGACTTTCCCGACTTTTATCATACGCCCCTGCGTCACCTTTCCGCAAGGAGGAGGGGGGAAAGCGCCATGTTGCCCTCGGAGGGAGCCGAACATGGTGTTTCCAGTGAGCTGCTAACGGGTAATCCGAGTGGATGCCCGTGCCCGTTCGTTAGGGGTCGGCTGGTGGCCCAAAGGCGCGCTCCAAAAGTACCTGCGGGTGATTCGCCGGACCCGGACCCCTTCGACAGGGTCTGAGGGCTCAATGCCTCCCTCTGGTGGGATTCCATTACAAATCGTTCCCGCCGGTCTCGGAAATGTCCTAGGGTACCTCGGGAGCATAGCCCGAGCCTCGGCCATGTATCGGGCGTACCTAGAGTCATCCCTCACTCTGCGTGCTCTGGGGCGACTGTCGAACCCTTTCGAGGGGCCAGCCTTCGAACCCCTGATCAGTAATGGGCATGGAGCCCGAGCGCTCTGGGGCGGCTGTCGAACCCTTTCGAGGGGCCAGCCTTCGAACCCTGATCAGTAATGGGCTTGGAGCTCGAGTGCTCTGGGGCGGCTGTCGAAACCCTTCCGAGGGGCTAGCCTTCGAACCTTTGATCAGTAGGAGGGCTCGGGGCCCGCTTCCTTCGCCGAGAAGGATCCTTTCCATAACATCCCCTTTCCCGGTCCCTATAGCAAGAGAGAGAGGAGGAGGAGGAGGGGAAGGATATGAATTTAAATAAGGTGGCGCACCTTTTTTGACGCGGTCATCATGGCAGAGGTGAAACAATGCCCGCCTCGCCTGCCAGAGGTGTCGCTTGCTCTGCCGGGGAGTTAATGCGACGGGGCGGGCGACTCGCGTGGCGCCCGTTGCGCGTGCGAGCCGTTCGAGGAACAAAAAGATCGTTTTACCTTTGAGTTTTGAATTTTGCGGTGAGTTCGGGCGAAGTTTTGAACGGTTCTCGCCCGGGCCTTTATATACTCGGAAGGGGTGCCGGCAGTGGTTCGTCACTCTGCCATTTGCGCCTGCCTTCTGCTCTGGTTTTCGCAACCTAAGAGAATAGCCAGGGAAAAGGAAACCACGCACCTCATCCCCTCCGCCTCCACCACCTCCGTTCGGTGATGGCTGACAGGGTGACCGTTGTCCCGCCGCGCGACCCGTGGCCCTCCTCCACCGTTGTTGCGAGGGATCTGGAGGCCCTCGTCGCCGATGGTCTGCTCCGTCCCCTCTCTGGTGGGGCGTAGCCGGAGTGGATGGCCCCGAGCGAGGCCATCCCTTCCCCGCCGCCGGGGTACGTGGTTAGCTTCATCCCCTTCCATGAGCGGGGGTTTGGAGTGCCAGCGAGCCGCTTTATGCGGGCGCTCCTGCACCACTACGGGGTGGAGTTGCACAACCTCAACCCCAACTCCATTGCGCAAGCGGCCATCTTTGCGGCGGTTTGTGAGGGTTTTTTGGGGATCGAGGTTCACTGGGATCTGTGGACCCACCTCTTCTCTGTGGAGCTCTTTGCCTTGACAACGGATGCAAAGAAGGTCCGTATGGCGGTGCGGGCCGGTGGCTGCACCCTCCAGCTGAGACAGGGGCGCACACAGTAGTACATCCCTGCCACCCTTGTGTCTTCGAACAAGGGGTGGCAGCGCCGACGGTTTTATCTCCGGAACGACAACAGGAGGCTTCTGTCGTTTTCTCAACGAGTGGTGACCGCCGCCTGCAGCAACTGGCGCTGGGGTGCCACGCGCGAGAAACAGGAGAAGCTCCAACCTATTCTGCAGGCTTTGCAGAGGTTACGAGATGGGGGCCTTACCGCTACGGGGGTTGTCGCCGCCATCCATCGCCGGAGGGTGCTCCCTTTGGCAGAGCGGCGGTTGCAACTCTCGGAGATGAGACCGGGGGTCGATCTGGAGGGCTCGCAGATGTCCTCGGCCTCCCTCCCCGACGACGACCTCCGCAAGCGGGTAGCGGGTACGGTAGGGAGGCTGGATGCCGGCGCCCTTACCCAGCCTGCGATGCGTCCCGACCATGGGTATGTTTCCCTGGTAAGTATCCGATCCTTCTCCTGTATTGCGCCGAGTTGCCTTCGATTCCCACTGTTGGGATCTTTGCTCTTCCCCAGGGGTTAAGTTTTTAAAAACCCGCCCTGCCGCCGGTCCCGGAGGACGCGGTGGACCGAGCCGCGTGGAGGGTCGCCGCGGAGAAGAAGAAGGAGAAGAAGGACGCGGAGAAGGCCCGGGCTCGCGAGCGGATGCAAGCTCGGGACACCTTGGAGAAGCGTCGTCGGAGGCAAGAGAGGGACGGGCTCCCGAGGGAGCCGTCGCCAGAGACGCCCGACGACGATGATGACGATGATGATGACGAGGACGACGACGTGGCGGCCTGTCTTGGCCTCAGCTCGGACCTGGGGCTGGGCCAGGGGTTGCCGTGCCAGCCTCCAAGTGGGCTGGTACCATCAGTGCCCAAGGCCGGGACATCGGGGTCCCAGTCCGAGGAGCGGAGGTAGGCCGAGGGGGCACCTGACCCCTTGGCCGAGGTAACTGCGTTGACTCCGGGGAGCAGGCCGACCCCTCTGTCCCCCAAGAGCAAGCGCCCGTGCCGGCTGTGCAGGAGGTTGATCCTCCGGGCGCTGCGGTGACGCCTGGGCAGGTCGCTCCTTCGGCGCCTTAGGCGACCGAGGTGGGAGCGGCGCCAAAGTCGGTGGCGGGGCAACTCTTAGCAGCGCCTGCGGGGACCGAGGCCCGAGGGGCCTCCTCGCAGGCACGATTGGCCTTGGTCCGGAGTGGGTAAGTGCCTGAGAACGCCTCTGTTTTGGCTTCTTTCGTCGCGTGTTTTGAACTTGCTCTCTCTCTCCCTTTCAGCAAGCGGAGGCAGGGCCTGACCGGCCTGGCCCTCACGAAGGCCCTTAAGATGGTGCCGGCTTCTGCAGCCGGTGTCGCGGCGTGCCATGCTGGTTGGCTGGCCTCAGCACAGGATGCTCCCGAGCGAGGGGCCTAGGCGGCACGTGCTACCATGGGGCAAGCCTCCTAGGCCGACCCCTCCGTCGGGGCGGTAGTCGTGTCGTCGGTGCCGGCGTCGACTCCTGCCACGGTCGTTGCTGATTCGCCCGCGGAGCCGTCCACTGCTCCCGACGTCAGGATGGTTGGGGCGTCACCGCTCGTGGTCGTCCCCGACCTCCCCGTTCCTGGCCCTGAGGAGGGGGCGGATGCTGTTGCCAAGGTCGGTGATCAGAAACCCACCACCTTAGCCGAGGGGAAGCCTAGCGCGTCGATGGCGATGGTGCCCGACGTGTTGACTGCAGGGGAACCCGACGCCTTGGCGGAGGAGCGCGCAACACCGTGGCCCGTCTTGGGGGGCAGTGTCCTCATCCCCGCGCAACGCAACCCCAATGAGTGGTGCGGGCAGGCGTTCCGGTTCTGGAGCCGCGGCGCCTCAAAACCCCTCCTCGTCCTCAACGATGAGCAGTCTTGGGATGAGCTCCACGAGTATGCCGAGGCAGCGATGGGGTCGCTTCGGTCGACCATGGAGATCCTTTCCAGGGACGTTCCCAGGGTCCTCCAGGTAAGGATTTCAGGCGCATACCTTGCGTGGCTAGGGCATTCTTTGTAATACCTTGTCTTCCTTGCTTAGGAACTGGCGGACGCGAGCATCGCCAAGTCGCTGTTCATCCGCCGCGAGAGTGGCATCTGGGGTCGCTACGGTCCTAGAGGGCCGCGCTTGCCAAGGCAAATGAGCGCCTTGCCCAACAGAGCACCGAGCTGGTGGACCTTTGGCTGCTCTGTGATGATCTGAAGGCGGAGGCAGCGGCGGCACGGGCAGAGGCGGTGTTGGCACGGACGGAGGCGCAGCAGCGACAGCTGGAGCTTGGCCAGGCCATCGACGAGCGGGACCAATCTCGGAGCCAGGCTCCCAAGGCCGTGGGCCGGGCTGAGGCCCTTGAGGGTCAGCTGGCCGAGGTGTCTGCTCGGGCCGGGGCCCTTGCGGTGGACCTGGCTGTGGCCGTCGGATCTGCCCAGTCTGCCCAAGTCATGGCCTCGCAGGAGCGTGCCCGGGCTGAAGGTATGTTTCGCCTGCTTTGCGACTTCAATTCAGCTTCATTCTTCAACTCATGTCTGAAGAATTTTGATCGGCTATCTGCAGAGCTCAAGACGGCTCTTAATGAGTCCGTCAAGGCGCACGCCCGGGCGGCTGAGCAGAATGAGGCCGACCGTGTGGCTATGTCTGAGGCTATCTCGGGCTTTTGCCGAGCCTTTGACCTTGACAACGTCCCGTCGGGTAGCTCCCCCCAGAGTCATCTGCGGGCCTTGGGCAGCCATGTGCACAGCAGACTCCGCAGGGCGCTGCACCACGGCGTTAGGCGGGCCTTCGTCGTGCTCGCTTCCCACTACGACGTGGACTTGGAGCGGGTCAGCGAGGGGTACTGTCTACCCAACGAAGACGAGGCTGCCTTAGCCGAGGTCCAGAGGCTTGACACGGCCGCCGAGGGCCCGAGCGCGGTGCTGGCCTCCTCTTCGAGGTGGAGATCTTTCCGCCCGCGTCGTCGTCTGAGGCTGGGCCAGACCTCGCCGAAGTCGGAAACGACGCCGAGGGCGCAGCTGCTTCCCCTGCCGAAGCCTGATCCTGCTGGAGCAGTTTATTTGTAGCATGCGTGTGTTCTTTCGCGGCTGCTGAGGCCCGAACACTTTCATCGTCGTATCATAAAGCTGTGTTTTCTTTCCCCTTGTTTCGTGCGCCATGACTTGTTCGTTGGTAGCAGAACCACTTGTCCGATCGAGAGTTACTTTTCGCGGAAGGTGACAAGTGGGGTATCCGTATCCCGGAGGCGTAGGAGTCCCTCGACTCGGTCGGCCTTGCCGCTTACGTGTACTCTCGTCGTTTTTAGGATCCCGCTATCGATACAGAAGACGAAAGCATGAAAGGTCGTTTTGGTACAAAATTTTTCCGAGGAAAATTTTGACGCAGAGGGGGTTCCCCCCTTCTAGCCCTCGAGGGAGGGTTGGGCTTTGCTGAGGCAAGGCCGACCCTTCTTTGACGGTTAGACTTTATGCATGTAAAGAAAACGAGGTACATGAACGACTTAAAACATCTTAAGGGTAGAAGCGACGTAGTTGTTGGATGTTCCAAGCGTTGCTGTAGACCTCGCCTTGGTCGTTGGCCAGCTTGTATGTTCCGAGCTTCAAAATCTTGGTGATGATGAATGGCCCTTCCCAGGGAGGAGTGAGCTTGTGGCACCCTCGGGAGTCCTGTCGCAGACGAAGCACCAAGTCTCCCACTTGGAAGCCTCGGGGCCAAACGCTTCGGGCGTGGTGGCGTCGCAGCGACTGCTGGTACCATGCCGAATGTAGTAAGGCAACGTCCCGAGCCTCTTCGAGCTGGTCCAGCGAGTCCTCTCGGCTGGTCTGGTTGCTTCGGTTGTCGTACGCTCTAGTCCTCGAGGAACCGTATTCTAAGTCCGTGGGGAGGACGGCCTCGGCCCCATAGACTAGAAAAAACAGCGAGAACCCTGTGGCTCGGCTCGGCGTCGTCCTCAGACTCCAGACTACCGTGGGTAGCTCTTTCATCTACCGCTTGCCGAATTTGTTGAGGTCGTTGTAGATCCTCGGTTTGAGTCCCTGCAAAATCGTACCGTTGGCACGCTCCACCTGCCCATTCGTCATGGGGTGAGCCACGGCGGCCCAGTCCACATGGATGTGGTGGTTGTCGCAGAAGTCCAGGAACTTTTTTCCGATGAATTGTGTGCCATTGTCGGTGATGATGGAGTTCAGGACCCCAAAGCGATGGATGATGTTGGTGAAGAATGCCACCGCTTGCTCGGACCTGATGCTGGTCAAGGGTCGGACCTCGATCCACTTGGAGAATTTGTCGATGGCGACCAGCAGGTGCGAGAAGCCCCCGGGTGCCTTCTGCAAGGGACCGACGAGGTCCAGACCCCATACTGCAAACGGCCAGGTGATGGGTATTGTCTGTAGGGCCTGAGCGGGCTGGTGCATTTGCCTCGCGTAGAATTGACATCCTTGGCAGGAGCGTACAATCCTAGTGGCGTCGGCCACCACGGTTGGCCAGTAGAAACCTTGTCGGAAGGCGTTTCCCATGAGGGCTCGAGGTGCTGCATGGTGACCGCAAGCCCCCGAGTGTATTTCTTGCAACAGCTCTAGTCCTTGGGTGATGGATATGCATCGTTGGCGGATGCCCGAGGGCCTGCGGTGGTAGAGCTCCTTTTCATCACCCAGCAAGACGAAGGACTTGGCGCGTCGCGCCAGTCGCCGAGCTTTGGCCTTGTCGAGGGAAGCTCTCCTCGGAGGAGATATTCCAGGTACGGGGTCTGTCAGTTCGGATCTGGCGTGACCCCATTCTGTTCCCCCTCGATGGGCAAGGCCTCCTCCTCGACGGTCGAGGGTACCTCGGGCTCGGCCGAGGGTACCTCAGGCTAGACCGAGGCTTCCTCGAGCTCAGGCGTGTCGTTGATCTTGACGGATGGTTGATGTAGGTCTCTGGAGAAGACGTCCGGGGTAACCATCGCCCGCCCCGAGGCTATCTTTGCCAGCTCATCCGTAGTCTCGTTGTACCATCGGGCGATGTGGTTGAGCTCTAGCCTGTAGAACTTGTCTTCCAGGCGCCGAAGTTCGTCGCAGTAGGCCTCCATCCTCCGGTCGCGGCAGTGGGAGTTCTTCATGACTTGGTCGATGACAAGCTGCGAGTCGCCACGAGCGTCGAGGCGCCGGACCCCTAGCTCGACAGCGATGCGCAGCCCGTTAACCAGAGCCTCGTACTCGGCCACGTTGTTTGACGTCGGAAAATGAAGGCGGATCACGTAGCGGAGATGCTTTCCGAGGGGTGAAATAAAGAGCAAGCCAGCGCCTGCTCCTATTTTCATGAGTGACCCATCAAAGTACATGGTCCAGAGCTTGGCCTGGATCGGAGCTGTTGGCAACTGGGTGTCGGCCCATTCAGCCAGGAAGTCTGCCAAGACCTGGGATTTTATGGCCTTTCGAGGGGCGAATGATAGCGTTTCGCCCATGAGCTCCACTGCCCACTTTGCTATCCTACCCGAGGCCTCACGGCACTAGATGATCTCCCCCAGGTGGAAGGATGACACCACAGTGACCGGATGAGACTCGAAGTAGTGTCACAACTTTCGCCGTGTCAGAATTACTGCGTACAGTAGTTTCTGAATTTATGGGTAGCGGATCTTGGTCTCGGATAGCACTTCGCTGATGAAATAGACCGGCCTCTGGATGAGCAATGCATGCCCGTCTTCTTGTCTCTCGACTACGATCGCGGCGCTGACCACCTGAGTGGTCGCGGCTACGTAGATCAAGAGGGCTTCTCCTGCAGCGGGGGGCACTAGGATGGGTGCATTTGTAAGGAGCGCCTTAAGGTTTCCGAGGGCCTCCTCGGCCTCAGGGGTCCAAGTGAAGCGCTCGGCCTTCCTTAAGAGGCGGTACAGAGGCAAGCCTTTCTCGCCAAGGCGTGAGATGAAGCGGCTTAGGGCCGCAAGGCATCCCATGACCCTCTGCACTCCTTTCAAATCTTTGATCGGCCCCATGTTGGTGATAGCCGCGATCTTCTCTGGGTTGGCTTCGATGTCTCGCTCGGAGACGATGAACCCTAGGAGCATGCCTCGGGGGACTCCGAAGACACACTTCTCAGGATTGAGTTTCACGCCTTTTGCTCTCAGACACTTGAACGTCGTCTCAAGGTCAGAGAGGAGGTCAGAGGCCTTCCTTGTCTTGACAACGATGTCATCGACATAAGCCTCGACCGTTCGGCCGATGTGCTCTCTGAACACGTGGTTCATGCATCTTTGGTATGTGGCCCCTGCATTCCTCAAGCCAAATGGCATAGTAGTATAACAATACATGCCAAAAGGTGTGATGAAAGAAGTCGCGAGCTGATCGGATTCTTTCATCTTGATTTGGTGATAACCTGAATAGGCGTCGAGGAATGACAAGGTTTCGCACCCAGCGGTGGAGTCCACAATTTGGTCGATGCGAGGCAGAGGGTAGGGAACCTTCAGACATGCTTTGTTCAGCCCGGTATAGTCAACGCACATCCTCCATTTCCCACCTTTCTTTCTCACAAGCACAAGGTTAGCTAACCATTCGGGATGGAATACCTCTTTGATGAACCCTGTCGCGAGTAGCTTGTGGACCTCCTCGTCGATGGCTCTGTGCTTTTCTTCGTCGAAACGGCGCAGATGCTGCTTCACGGGTCGGGCCCTAGCTCGGATGTCCAGTGAGTGCTCGGCGACATCCCTCGGTATGCCGGGCATGTCCGAGGGACTCCACGCAAAAACTTCGGCATTTGCGCGGAGAAAGTTAACGAGCACTACTTCCTATTGGGGTCGAGCTCGGAGCCGATCCGGACTTGCCTGCCATCATCGTTGCTAGGGTCGAGAGGGACGGATTTGACCGCCTTAGCTAGCTCGAAGTTGCCGGCGTGTCGCTTCGTATCGGGCGCCTCCTTAGAGAGGCGCTCTAGGTCGGTGATGAGGGCCTCGGACTCGGCGAGGGCCTCAGCGTACTCCACGCACTTCACGTCGCATTCGTACGCGTGGCGGTACGTGGATCCGACGGTGATGACCACGTTGGGGCCCGGCATCTTGAGCTTGAGATACGTGTAGTTGGGGACGACCATGAACTTGGCGTAGCACGGCCTTCCCAACACCACGTGGTAGGTTCCTCGGAACCCGACCACCTCAAACATGAGGGTTTCCTTTCGGAAGTTGGAGGGAGTTTCGAAGCAGACGGGCAAATCGATTTGCCCGAGGGGCAGGACGCGCTTTTCGGGGACGATCCCGTGGAAGGGCGCCGCACCGGCCCAAATCGCGGACAAACCGATCCCCAAGAGCTCAAGGGTCTCGGCGTAGATGATGTTGAGGCTGCTGCCTCCTGATGAATACATGGATGTCAACTATATAGTCAAGGCCCAATCAATCATAGAGTCCCAAGCTCAAGGGGAGTTGAAGTCCAGTTTATTCGTGAATCCGGTTAGGACTGCAGGAGTGGTCCTCACGAAAACGGACGCCCAGACCACATACGGACTCCGTTTTCGACGTTCTAGATATCGTTGGAAAGCTAAGAAGATAAGCTTTCCAACCCATCTGGTTTCACGTCAAAATATACACGGAGCTGATGGGAATCGTCATAACAAGATGACGTCCAGAATCTGCCAGAAATTAACGACGCCTGTTTTTGGGCCTAAAGGACTTGTACATCCTAAGGAGATAAGCTCGGCACCCCCTTGGCCACCGCCTGAGTCGAGAACGACTCCAATTCAAGTGGGGGAGGATGATGAGGACATCTCTCCCATACAAATAATGCATGGACCGACAACACGAGCACGTGCACGACAGCTAAATCTCCAGGTTCGTTCTAACCTAATCAATTGTGTTTTAGAGCTTACGCTTGGTGCCATGGATGTTTTGATGATTAGGAACCTTGGAGAGGACCAACAAGGACTTGGGAGAGGCTAACATGTCAAGGAGGAGAAGCTAGGACGTTCACAACAAGAGAAAGCCAAGTCCGACTCAACTACGTCTCCACCTCGAAGTCCAGGACCAGTCTGCACTAAAATAAACGCCCAGGATGCATCCGAACTCCGATTAGGTTGGGCGTTATATGGATGGAAAGCTAAGGAGATAAGCTTTCCAACCCAACTGGAACCACCTTAAAATTCATCCGGAGTCAACGGGAATCGTCAAAACAAGTCAGCGTTCAGATTCTGTTTTGGTGCTGCGACACCGTTTGTTGGGTTGTTGGGCCGTGTATCGTGTTGGAGCCCATTAGGGGTGCGACCAGGGGTTGTGCACGCCCCTAACCTCTATTTTACCAGCAGCCACCACCACATTAGGGTTTGGGTTTTTGCTTAGATCATATCTGTCATCGAACAGTATCGCCGTTCATCGGTTTGTGAGACCCCACCTCGTGATCAATGCAGTTTTGATTGCGTTCTTCCTGTTTTTGCTTGTGTTCTTGATTGCGCTTGCAGGGACAAGCCTTCGTGGCGAGGTCACTCGTGTGTCACGGGTGATAACCAACGGAGCAGTGGTGTAGTGATTGCGAGGAGCCGTTCGCTCGGAGCCTTGGATCATCAACGTCGAGATCTCCACCCAATCAAGTTATCGTACCTCACGGAAGATCGGGCCTCGTCCTCTATCAAGTGGTATCAAGATTCCAGGTTGCCTGTGAGGTACAATTCTACCATTAGATTTATTTTGTTCGTCCTATAACCCACAAAAAAGCCAAAAAAAATTACGATCTGTTTATCCTGACCTAAAACCATCGCCTTAGCCTTTGCACAATTCAGTTTTGGAGTCCGCAGTTCTGAGTTTGTGTCCTAGGTTGAGTTTGGTTGCTGGTTTAGATTTGTTTTGGTTCAGTTTGATCCTTTCCATCCTACAAAATCGACCTCCAAAACAGATCTCATCTACAAAACCGATCCTAACCGATCCTATTTTATCTCATCATCACGTCCTTATCAGATTAGTTTCTATCTAGTTCGGTATTTTGATCATAACTCTCGCATACGAACTCGGAATTTAGTGTTCTTGTACTTTCTGGAAAGCTTAGAAAATTATCTACAACTTTTATATTTACGAGATTTCCAGAAAATATCATTATCTAGGAGTTATCTATCTTAGAAGTAAATCTATTTGTGATCCTGAAATTTCGGACCAGTCTGTATTTCGGGATCAATATCTCCCACTTATTTTATCCAAAATAGGCGATCCATATATCCAAAAGAAAGAGAAAAGGAAGACCTACAACTTTTGTGTTTTGAGTTTTTGAGTTTCGGGTCTCTAAATTTGTCAAACAGTCTGTTGAAGTTAGAGCAGAAAATCTGTGATAGACAGACGAGAATTTTTTTTGATAGTCTTGTGTTATATCTTGTTTTTGCGGCACTCTTGTAAAAAAAAGGGAATATAAAAAGGCAAGTGCAAAACAAAAAAGCCGCACAAAACAAAGAAAAAAAAAGAAGAAGAAAAAAAATCAGAGAAAAAAAGAGAAAAAGAGTGCGCATAAGTAGGAACACCATTGATCTGTGCACCTCTGTGATTGTTTTTCATTCCAACTTGTTACCTTGCTGTTCCTAGATCCTTGTCACCTCCTTTGTGTCTTCCTCCAACTGTGCTAATACATTCTCTAGGCTAGCAACTAGGACGAGTACTTTGGACACTTATTCAGCATTGCTATCTGTTACTGACTTGTGTGCCACATATATATATATATATATATTTAGTCAGCCTTCCCAAAGCTCCACCTTTCTCTCGAGCAGAACAGGTACTCCTTTGCAATCACACCCACGCTCGTTGGACAGTCACACCGGTCACCGTTTGCCACCTGCAGTGCTAGTAAGAACCTTGTAAGAGCGGGGTAAGACGCTTCATAACTTGTGTTCCACCACCACCACCACCCTGAGAGATAGTTGTAGGGTTCACTTTGTTTGTTGCCTTTTTGTCTCTGTTTTGTGCTAACAATGACAGAACAAAGAACCAAACGGACAAGGAGAAGGAACCTAAGCTTAACGACGATGAGTGTGTCTCTCATCTGGAATTGAAGGAGATGATGCGCGCATTGACTAAAGCTTTTCAGAGCCACACCATTGATGATGATTCGTCTCCCTCAGGTTCTATATATCCATCTTTCTCTTCTTTTGATGCAAATATTGCAAATGAATATACTGAATGGGAAATATCAATGGATAAGATTTTTGCACGACGTCGTATATGTGATAGGCGAAAAATTAAAATTGTGGCTAGTACTTTAACGAATGATGTGTTAGTTTGGTGGAATAATTTGCATGACTATGAGAAACCACAAACTTGGACTGATGTAAAAGCACTAATGAGACAACAATTTATTTCTATGGATGATACTAAAAATAATTTAAGTAATTCTACCGATATCATGCCTTCAAATAAATCTGAGTTGCCTTTGTTACAAGAAGATTGTCTTGTTGTTCCTTATGATAAAGAAGAGTTGTGTGATGATAATACTATTATTTCTATGCCACAACTAAAGAACAAACTTGATGTTGTTGCTTCTGATCCTATTAATTGTGCCAAAATTAGAACATTCAATCATATAACTAGTGTGCATGATGAGCTAAAATTGTTATCTTCTTTAAATACTTTGGGCTATATTGAATTTGATGTTCTATGTAATCTAAATAATTTAGAGGAGAAACTTTCTTTTAGTGCTAATTTACCATGGTTATCTAAACATACATATCATTTTATTGGAAGATATAATTGGAAAGGAGAATATATGGTACATCGAGTATATATTTGTTCAAATATGAATTCTCCTTTTGTCATAAAACAAAGGAACAATTGGATCTATACCATTAAAAGATCCAAACTTTAGATATATACCATGGACCCCACATGTCATTGACTTATGTGGACCCACATGTAAGTGAGATAGTAATGGTATGGATCCAAAGTGGTGATCTTTTAATGGTATGGATCCAAATTTCCCTAAAACAAAATGATCAACTAGAAGGCTGTGTTAAAGCTAACCATATCACGTCCAGTTCCACTTGTCCTTCTTTGTATATTTTACAACAACAGGGTCAACTTCAAGAAGGGAAGCAAGGTTGGACGACATCAAGCACTACATCAACACCTTTTGCAGGCACCAACGACTTTGAGTCGAGGACGACTCAAAACCAAGAAGGGGAGAATGATGAATACATGGATGTCAACTATATAGTCAAGGCCCAATCAATCATAGAGTCCCAAGCTCAAGGGGAGTTGAAGTCCAGTTTATTCGCGAATCCGGTTAGAACTGCAGGAGTGGTCCTCACGAAAACGGACGCCCAGACCACATACGGACTCCGTTTTCGACGTTCTAGATATCGTTGGAAAGCTAAGAAGATAAGCTTTCCAACCCATCTGGTTTCACGTCAAAATATACACGGAGCTGATGGGAATCGTCATAACAAGATGACGTCCAGAATCTGCCAGAAATTAACGACGCCTGTTTTTGGGCCTAAAGGACTTGTACATCCTAAGGAGATAAGCTCGGCACCCCCTTGGCCACCGCCTGAGTCGAGAACGACTCCAATTCAAGTGGGGGAGGATGATGAGGACATCTCTCCCATACAAATAATGCATGGACCGACAACACGAGCACGTGCACGACAGCTAAATCTCCAGGTTCGTTCTAACCTAATCAATTGTGTTTTAGAGCTTACGCTTGGTGCCATGGATGTTTTGATGATTAGGAACCTTGGAGAGGACCAACAAGGACTTGGGAGAGGCCAACATGTCAAGGAGGAGAAGCTAGGACGTTCACAACAAGAGAAAGCCAAGTCCGACTCAACTACGTCTCCACCTCGAAGTCCAGGACCAGTCTGCACTAAAATGAACGTCCAGGATGCATTCGAACTCCGATTAGGTTGGGCGTTATATGGATGGAAAGCTAAGGAGATAAGCTTTCCAACCCAACTGGAACCACCTTAAAATTCATCCGGAGTCAACAGGAATCGTCAAAACAAGTCAGCGTTCAGATTCTGTTTTGGTGCTGCGACATCATTTGTTGGGCTGTTGGGCCGTGTATCGTGTTGGAGCCCATTAGGGGTGCGACCAGGGGTTGTGCACGCCCCTAACCTCTATTTTACCAGCAGCCACCACCACATTAGGGTTTGGGTTTTTGCTTAGATCATATCTGTCATCGAACAGTATCGCCGTTCATTCGGTTTGTGAGACCCCACCTCGTGATCAATGCAGTTTTGATTGCGTTCTTCCTGTTCTTGCTTGTGTTCTTGATTGCGCTTGCAGGGATAAGCCTTCGTGGCGAGGTCACTCGTGTGTCACGGGTGATAACCAACGGAGCAGTGGTGTAGTGATTGCGAGGAGCCGTTCGCTCGGAGCCTTGGATCATCAACGTCGAGATCTCCACCCAATCAAGTTATCGTACCTCACGAAAGATCGGGCCTCGTCCTCTATCACCTCCGTCCATGAGGACCTTGGTGAGCCGGACGTTGCCGATGACAGGGTCGACAACGAGCGGGTACCTTCCTGCGCTCAGCACGCAGTCGGGGTGGTCGCCTCGGTCAAAGGTGATGGGCTTGTCGGACCAGTCTAGGTAGACAGGCGCCGCCACCTTGACCGAGCAGACCTCCCGGCGCTCTTGCTTGCGGTGCCGAGCCGAGGCGTTCGCCACTTGCCCACCATAGATCATGAAACAGCCGTGGACCACGGGGAACTCCTCCTCCTAGTTGCCCTCCTTCTTGTCGTTGTCTTGGCCCTTGCCATCTCCCACGGGGGGTCCGGCCTTATGGAAGTTGCGCCGAAGCATGACACAATCCTCAAGGGTGTGCTTGACGGGACCCTGATGATAGGGGCACAACTCCTTAAGCATCTTGTCGAACAGGTTAGCCCCTCCGGGAGACTTTCGAGGGTTCCTGTGCTCGGCGGCAACGACAAGATCTGTGTCAGCAGCGTCGCGCTTTGCTTGCGACTTCTTCTTGGCCTTGTTCTTCGCGCCCCACTGGGCGGATGCCTCGGGGACGTCTTCCTGTTGCCTCTCCTGAGGCTGCTTGTCTTTCTGGAAGATGGCTTCGACCGCCTCCTGACCAGAGGCGAACTTGGTGGCGATGTCCATCAACTCGCTCGCCTTGGTGGGAGTCTTGCGCCCCAGTTTGCTCACTAGGTCGCGACAAGTGGTGCCGGCGAGGAACGCGCCGATGACGTCCGAGTCGGTGATGTTGGGCAGCTCGGTGTGCTGCTTCGAAAACTGTCGGATGTACTCTTGCAGGGACTCCCCTGGCTGCTGGCGGTAGCTTCAGAGATCCCAGGAGTTTCCAGGGCGCACGTACGTGCCTTGGAAGGTCCCAGCGAAAGCCTCGACCAGGTCATCCCAGTTAGAGATCTGTGCAGGAGGCAGATGCTCCAGCCAGGCCCGGGCGGCGTCGGAGAAGAACAAGGGAAGGTTGCGGATGATGAGGTTGTCGTCGTCCGTCCCTCCCAACTGGCAGGTCAGCCGGTAGTCCGCAAGCCACAGCTCTGGCCTCGTCTCCCCCGAGTACTTGGTGATAGTAGTCGGGGCTCAGAACCGGTTCGGGAACAGCGCTCGTCATATGGCCCAGCTAAAGGCTTGCGGACCGGGTGGCTCGGGCGAAGGGCTCCGATCTTCCCCACTATCGTAGCGTCCTCCGCGCCTGGGATGGTAGCCTCGGCGCACCTTCTCGCCGAGGCGGGCTCGACGGTCGTGGCGGTGTTGCGCGTTGCTGAGGCAGTCCGGGGCGGCAGGCGTCCCATCCCGTGTACGCTCGGTGTGAACCGAGGCCTCCCACATGTGTCGGGACATGTGTCGGGATGGTGTTGCGCGATGCTCCGAGGGGCATCCTCGCCTTCGGGAGGCAGAGCTTTCGGCTTGTCGAACCACGGCATGCTCCAGGAGGTTCTTGAGCTCGCTCTAGATACACCGCCCCTCGGTGGTGGATGGCTCCGGCATCGTCCGGAGCAGCATCGCTGCTACAGCCAGGTTCTGGCCGATCTCGCTGACGGCCGAGGGCAGTGCTGCCCTGGCATTGTCAACGACACAGCGCTAGACTTCCTGGGGCCGATGACACATTCCTCCGATGAGTGCCTAACCTGCCCGCTCCTACTCGATGTTTTGCCGGATCTGCACAAGTCGCCCTGCTTCCTCGTCGAGCTTGGCCTGCATCTCGCGGATTTGCTCGAGCTGTGTGTCCTGACCCTCCGCAGGGACTGGGACCACAGCTAGCTCCCGCGGGATGTCAACGTGAGACGCAGGCCCAGGGTCATTCTCCGGCATACCAAGGTGGTTTCCTTCGTCGAGATCCCCCAGATCGACGTGGAAACATTCGCGACTCGGGCCATAACCCTTGTTGACAAGGCTATGGCCATCATCAGAGCAACCAGAGAGGCTGTATTCACATGCGGTCATGAAGTCTCGCATAGCACCAGAATCATGTAGTCCAGAGAAATCCCAACCGGAGTCGGGACCGTCCTCTTCCTCGAAACTCGGGGGCCTGTAGGTTGAGACGGTCGTCAGTCGGTCCCAGGATGACCACATATGGTATCCCGGGAGATCAAGATACGCCCTAGCAAAAGCGCTCACCGAAGCAGGGTCACTTGGCGGATCGAAACTGAATCGAAAGGGCACAGGGTGGAAGACGGACGGTACCTCTCGGTCGATAAACGGTGGTGATGTCATGTCGGAGCGCACCGTTATCTCAGGTACGAGGGTGACGCCCAGCAGGTCCTTCACGAGGGTGCTGGCGTCGTCAGTTCGCTTGCCGTTGGCGTATGGCGGGGAAGCGACACCCGTCGTTGTCTCGGGCGCGAGGACAACGCCCGGCATGTCCCCCGCTGGGGCACCGGTGTCGTCGACTCACTCCGGCGCGACAGCCGACGAGGTGCTGCCTCCTGCCTGGCCACGGTTGCCCCGCCTCCTCCTCCTGCGGCGGGGAGGGTGGCGAGGCGAACGCAGATGCTCCTCTTCCTCCACCGGGGGAAGACGTCGTCGAGTTCGTCGCCACCGGGTGAGCTGACGACCGTCACTGTTGTAGTGCTGTGCGGGAAGGACTACCATGTCGTAGCTGCCGTCGAGAGACATGAATTCAAGACTCCCAAAGCGAAGCACCGTCCCGAGCTGAAGAGGTTGTTGAAGACTCCCCATCTGGAACTCAACGGAAAGGTGATTGTTAACACGCAGCAGGCCCCTACCTGGCACGCCAACTGTCAATGTTTCGGACCCGGGGGTCCTCCGAACCGACTAGTGAATTTGTCGTCGCTGCGTGTCCCAGCCCAGATGGGTTGGCGCGAGAAGGAACACAAACGGGGGACTTGTATTATCTCGCACCAGGGGTGCCGCTCGTAGTAGGGGTTATAAGCGTCGTGAGAGGGAAGAAGAGAGCCGGTTCGTCAGCCCGCTGTCCCCTCCGCGCGAGAACCCTCCCCCCTGTGGGAAGGCCCTAGACCTCCCTTTTATAGATGCAAGGAGAGGGTCCAGATGTACAATGGGGGGTGTAGCAATGCGCTAACGTGTCTGGCAGAGAAATGCCTAAGCCCTATGTACATGCCAACGTGGCTATCGGGGGAGAGCTTGAGCCCTGTATGCGTGATAGCGTGGCCGTCGGAGAAGCGCCTGAGCCCTGTAGGAGCACAGCTAGCAGTGCGGCAAGGATCCTGCTGACGTCTCCTTGCTGCCGTAAGGGGCTGAGAGCCACCGGTGTCATGGTTGCACGCGGGGAACCATCATTACCCGTCGTCGGGGTAAGCCAGATGGGACGCCGGTCTTGTTCCTTGTAGCCTAAGCTGGATAGGGATAGGGTAATGATGTATCCCCTGTGGCGCGGTCGGTCCGAGCCCAAGGTCGGGCGAGGCGGAGACTTCTCTTCAGGCCGTGGTCGGGGTCGGGCGAGGACGCGATTCCTCCCGAGACCGAGGTCGAGGCCGTGTCCGGAGGTCGGGCGAGGCAGAGACTTCCTTCCGAGGCTGGAGCCTGAGGTCGGGTGAGGCGGAGACCTCCTCCCGAGGCCGGAGCCTGAGGTCAGGCGAGGCGGAGACCTCCTCCCGAGGCTGGAGCTTGAGGTCGGGCGAGGCGGAGCTTCCTGTTGCACCTGAGGCCGAACTCGGTGGTTGATCGTGACTTGTTGTCAGCTTCGCCTGGGTGGTTGGCACAGTAGTCGGAGCAGGGCGAGCAGCACTGTCTTCCTGTCAGATCGGACAGTAAAAGGGGGTGAAGTGACTGCGGTCACTTCGGCCTGGCTGACTGAGGCGCGTGTGTCAGGATGCGGCGTCAGGCGATCCTCGCATTGAATGCACCTGCGATGTGGTCGGTTGGTGAGGCGGTTTGGTCAAGGTTGCTTCACAACGAAGCCTGCCCGAGCCGGGCTTTGGGAGAGCCGAGGGTGTGCCCGCTGCTAGAGGAGGTCCTTGGGCGAGGCGTGAATCCGTTCGGGACTACTGCTCCTACCTGAGGCTGGGCTCGGGTGAGGTTGCATCCCTGGGGTAGACGAAGCCTTGACTTGAACCGCGCCGTCAGTTGGTCTGAGGGTGTCTACCAGCCGTGATTAGGAGTGTTGGGGGTACCCCTAATTACGGTACCCGACAAGTAGCAACACACATCTAGGGCTATATCTGCATGACTGCACTGTCCAACAACATTATGTGCCTCCGGTGATCATGATGATGTGCGACGCTCAAAACTGTACTAGACTTTATTTAGGGAGAATGCACCAAGCTGCTATACCCGACGGGTACCCGATATCCGCCTGATACCCGATGGGTACGGGCATGGGTACAAAATTTTACCCGTGGGTATAGTCATGGGCGGAAATGGATAATCCCCGTGGGTATGGTCGCGGGCAGGTATTTACTCTACCCGATCCGAACCCAACCCGTTGCCATCCCTAATCCGTCCGTGGCCCCGCCGAGAGAAATTAGAGTAGCGCGATGATATGGATTTGAAGTTACCATAGATGGTGTTGGCGGTTCGCTTGTCTGTCGTTCGTAATCATGGACTAATGCTGGTAAGAGTACACAGTAGATGTAAGATACTACTATTGGCGCCGATCCGGGCGGCAATCACAGCGATGAGAACTGTCGATGGTGCTCTCTGCAGAGGCGTGGACGGTCTGCGGTCAGGAGTCGGACGATCCGCTACCTGGCGAAGGCTAGGGATCCTTCCTGCTGAGCTAGACGGTCCACGCCTGGTGGCTGGACGGTCTGCGCGTGCGCAGGAGCAGCGAAGTTCACCGATGGCACCTAGATGTCACACCCGAATTTAGGGGTCGAAACTCGAGCGCGACTCACATGTGTGCTGGGATCAAGTCACACACATATGATGTCTCATGATACAGAAACGAATGTCACATCTTTAATATATAATAAAGTTCTGCATAAAATAGCTAAATAATTACATCATACGAGGACAACGATCCAGCAACCAAAGTTGACTAGGAGACAACGGCCTAGACCACTCACGAACTCATCACAACATTCTTCATGTGCCTCATACTGTGGTACATGTTCTTGACCTGGAGGGAATGTGAGAAGGTGAGCTCACATACGTTCATCGTTCAACAAGTTGTGGTGAATAATGTGCATGAACTCACCAAAGGTAGGAGCTCATGTGAAGTGTAAGGCTTACCAAAGGAGATGGCTAAAGCTAAGCATTTCTTTTAAAGTTGGTCAAAATTTTATTAGCAGTTACTAGGTATAAATAGATATCAACCCAAATAAATAAGTGATCACAATTAATAATAACACCCACAATGTAATGTGAATGACAAATTAAGTTTACTTCCATAATTTAATCATGTGAGTGTCCGAGATGCTCATGACCGTGAGCACAGCTGATATACCATTTTTACACTCTACAGAGGTTGTGCATCTTTACCCACAAGTCGTGTTACCCATTTGCCACAGGGTTGTACGAACCCCATACACTTCTACCTAGGAAGCGAGGCAGGGTAGCACTACGAGGTCTTTCCAAAGTTCCACTAGTCCGAGAATACCCTCTACGGTTTCAGGACGAAGGAAGCATAGGAATCTCTCATCCGAACTGCCATCGCAGCAATTCGACCCGAGAACCTCCCTATACTCTAGCAGCGACGCCTCCCCGCTTGCCCCTTTCGGGTAAGGTAATCTCTCCCTAGCTTTCCTAATTACCTGGCCAAGGGCGTCTAATTCCACACTTGTGGTATCACTGTTTTCCCGGGTGGTTCTCCATGTTCCAATTAACACAATGATCTTGTCATTAACAATAATTAAAAACAACAACATAATTAGAACATGATCATGATATAACATTAATTTCCCAAAACTAGGTAGAGCAATAGCAAATCTACTCAATAGTTCATCTATTTGCAAGGTGGGGGATAAACAAGGCTAGGGAAACCTATTAGGTCTCATCAAATTAATCTGAGCATGTCACAATGATTAACATGAATATTATTAGGCAGAGAAAAGTGATTAAGGCCACAACTTGCCTTAGACTCGAGATCCCAGGTACCAAATTGATCTTGAGGTTCTCGTGACCTCACCGCTATTCGTAGCAATACATACAAATAGAGAAGGAGCACATAAAAATAATAGTACACCAAACCTGAGAACAAACAACGTAAAAACATTCTACACGATGCTACGAGAATGTGGGCTCGAGAACCACTAAAATCAGAGCTATGGTTGAAAAGATATGGCTTAATGAAGTTTTAGGTGATTAAATATAAAAATTGTGTTGATTAATAAATCATGTGTTAAAAATATAACTAAGTTTATTTAACTTTTAATCTAGACTAAATCATATTTTAGTCAAATTGTTGATGACCCAAATAAAAGTACTATACTAACTTGAATTAAACAAGTTAATCCAATAAGCATAGGTTAAACAAATAAGTTACTTATTTTTGAAAACATGTTACATGATGATGTTACTGAAGTGTAGGTAAATTAACATGAGTCTAATGCAACTTGAATGGATTAAATTGGAAATAAGATGCAAAAGTTATGGACTATTAAGTTTTAGGGTACTTTAATGGTTATTTTGCACTAAAATGGATTATAGGGACTTTATCGCAAATATCAGGGACCCCGAAGTATTTACTTTACTCAGACACGGGATGGCGGGTTGATAATCCACTTTTCCAAGGTCTCTTTTGCAAATACACTCGGGCGAAGGGGTATGGGTCACCTAGAGCCGCAGGATTGCCAACCAACGACTTAGATTAGATGGACCCGTCATGAAATCACGGCCATAGGATCCCCGATGGATGTCCTAGATTTTAAATTCCCAGATCAACATATGCCCGCTGGATCTGGATCGAACGGTGCACGCAAGTCTTAACACGAGGCGCACCCGAGCCGTCGGTTTTGAGATCTGTCGCCCAGATTGCCTAGCCGAAGCGGTATGCTCCCTCTAATCTAGAACGTTCGTTCCACGATCAACAGTCTATGGCTTATCTTCTCAACCTCGACTACCCAGGTGGCTGTGCGCCCCCACCCACGGCGAGGCATCGTCGGCGCTCGGCCAACCACCGCACCGATGTTCGAAACCACAAATGATCTCATGCTATTTGAAGATATAAGGAGGGCGAACAATATAGAGGAATTCTCACCTCGAATCATGTTGTGCAAAGCCCCGCCCATGGTGGATAGCGGCCCGACGATGGTGCATTCGCATCAGCGAGGAATCACCGGACATCTGGCCTACGGTCTTGCCTGACGAGGTCGCGCACATGTGCTACGGGCCCCGACGATCCCCTTAGATGGCATCCCAAGGTCCCGACGCCGATGTGGGCGCACATCCACGACGGCTGCTCCTCTTCACGGTGGCTACTCCTCTTCACGGCCCGTGGTGGCTCACGGCGGCGTTGATAGCTTGGCGAAGGGCAATGAGGCCAATACTTATACTCTAGACGGAGGCCTAAATGAGAATGTCCAGAGGAAAGGAAACCTACCAGGATCACGGCGGTCGAATCGCAACAGATTTCTATTGCAGGCTTTCTGTGGTTTGTTATGAGAAGATGCATCCGATGGGACGGGCCCATGCATCGGTGATGGAGCAGGCACGAGCGTGGACGAGGAGATCGCTGGCCGAGTGGGGTCCACGCGCTAGAGACCAGCTGCCAGGAGCGCATGCGATGTGGCAGAGAGGCTGAGCATTGGGACCCACATGTCGGCACTCCCCTGGTGACTGGGCTGACGAGGGTGAATAAGAGAGGGAGTGGGCCGAGAGGAGACGGGCGAACGTGAGATTCGACCCAGCGAAACATGTTCTCTTTTTTTTATTTTTTGTTTCCCTTTTTGCTTTTTTTCTATTTCCAAGTTTTATTTTCAAACAAATTTCTAAACACAAATCAAGGTCTGAGTATCCCACTCACAAAGAAAAGCACAAGCAAATCCCAACATGGATGTAAAAGTATAATTTTATTTATTTATTCATTATCTTTTTTGAAGTAATTGTTTTTAAACCTACAAAACATATGGCGAATAAGAAAGGATTTATTTTAGAAAAATCTTTTCCAATATGTGAAATTTATTAAAAGATAATTTGCCCCACATTTTCTAGAGAATGTCTCTCAAATATATTATTCAAAGAAGTAACTTAGTGCATATGAAGATCTTTTATCTTTTCATTTTTTTATAATGTACATGGATTTTAAATCTTGGAATAACTTTTCTTAGCTTACCCTCAATACAATTTTGAGGTGTTACACTAGATCTCGCTCCCGGGAGGGACCCCGTCGGGGAGGAGAGATCCTAAGCTTTGTCTTGGAATCGGCAGGCCACCAAGATGCCTCTAAACGACGTGGAGCCGGAGAGAGGTAATGATTTAGAGAGAAGGATCTAATTTAATGTCTACTCCTAGGGCAAAATGTAAAGAACTAGAGGTATATTAATTGATTGATCGATTGTTGGGGTCCCAATCGACCGGAGCTCTTCATATATATAAAGGGCAGGTCTGGACCCGTTACAAGTCGGTTCCCAAGTTAATCCCGCAAGAAACTCAGAACCCTAACTGATTCTGTGGGTGCGGACTGTCTGCGCCATCACTGCGGACCGCCCCGACTACAGGGCCAAGCCATCTGCCTACCCAAAAGTGGGCTCAACATATGCTCCCTGCCTTTTGGTGGAGCTAAACAAACTAAAACCACTTACACATGCTAAACCTAACTCGATGTGATCACATCGGTTTTCTTAGTCATCTTGCCACATACTAGGATGGTACTGCTTGAGGAAACGCCCGTTTAGTGCCTTAGGCAAGTCTTTGCCTTGTAGTGTTTGCAACAAGTAGGCGTTACCGGTTATCACCTACGTGATCT
This sequence comes from Zea luxurians, assembly GCA_029449295.1. Classification (NCBI taxonomy): domain Eukaryota; kingdom Viridiplantae; phylum Streptophyta; class Magnoliopsida; order Poales; family Poaceae; genus Zea; species Zea luxurians. Next base: position 71,918,900 of record JAOPSE010000015.1, on the reverse strand, counting down.
TGTAAGGGCCTTCCCAGCTTTGCGACCACTTCCAAACTTCTGGTCTTTGCTCCTTAGTGGTAAGATGGTCTTCCATACCAGGTCCCCTACCTAGAATGACTTAGCCTTGACCTTCTTGTTGTAAGCTTTGGCGACCATGATCTTGTCCTTTTCTATTTCTCCTAGAGCTATCACTCTCTTGTCGGTCACTTCATCAATATTGTCCATCATTGAATTATATAATCAACGACAATTAGATCATTTTGCCTGGCGAACCTGACATCATTTAAACTTATCTCTATAGGCAACATTGCTTCCTATCCATAAAGAAGCTCAAACAGAGATACATTAGTAGCACAATGTTTAGACATTCTAAGAGCCCATAAAGCTTCAGACAAAATCTTATGCTAATGCTTAGGATGATCAGATATCTTCTTTTTTATCAGGCTTATCATTGTCCTATTACTAGACTCGGCCTGCCCATTGGCCTGAGCATAATATGAGATGAATTGAGCAATTTAATTATATATGATCCAGCAAACTCACGTACCTCCTTTGACATAAAAGAAACCCCTTGGTCTGTGGTCAAAGTCTAAGGAATGCCGAATCTATGAATAATATGCTCAGTTATGAAATCAATTACCTCTCTATGTGTCATATTCTTCAGGGCAACGGCTTCAGTCCATTTGGTGAAATAGTCTGTGGCAACTAACACAAACCGATGCCCTTTTGATGATGATGAATGAATCTCTCCTATAAAGTCCAATCCTCTGAAAGGCCAAGGTTTGATGATAGGATGTAATTCGGCTGCAAGGACCAACTCTAAGTCACCGAATTTCTGACATACTTGACATCTTTGTAGTACTTGAAACGATCAGCTATCATGTTAGGCCAATAGAAGTCAGATCTTTGCAATAACCACTTCATCTTTGTAGTCGATTGATAAGTACCACAGATCCCCTCATATACTTCGGCCATTGCTAATATAGCATCACATGGGTCCAAGCATCTAAGCAGGACGTCGTTGACCGTTCGGGTGTCGAATTCAGCACTCATTAAAACATACTTGAAAGCTATACGTCAAACATTCCTATCCGTTCTAACATTGTGATTTCATAGGTAATTAATTATAGGTGTCCTCCAATCAATGACATTGGCTTCGTTATCAGCATAATCAATCAGGAGAATTTTCCTGGCAACGTCGGACAGTCCAAAACCCATACCCGGACGATCTGGATCTACGGCGGACGGTCCGTGCTGGTAGCCCGGACGATGCATGGCCTGGGAATCTGGCGTGGCACCGAATATCACATTTTTCGGTGTTGTGAAATTTCCCTTGCTTTATCCGATAACCTAATGTGTATTGCGCCAAATTGTTATTAACTTCTTGACTTATGGATTGTATGCCACATATAGAAGTGTTCATAACTAATATAAGTAAATGCCCCATGCTTTATTTATTATAGAACATGGGTCTTACATATTAACATTTGGTGACCCTTAAATTTTGGTATTATGTATTATTGTATTTCTCTGTGTCTCACCTTCGAGTGAGCAAGTGGTGTTCGATCTGGTTTAAGTTGTTTTTATTGGACTAGATCCGACGAACTGACAGTTTATTCCGGTTTAAGTGTGTCGTTGCCTCTAAGGCAGGAATTGACACTTAAGCTAGAATAATCTGAGTGGTTTTGCCACAGTCATAGCACAGTGTCAAAGACATCATTTACTAGGTGGTTGGCATACGTGCCATAGTGGTAGGTATGACAATTCACATCCACGAGCATTGGGACCTATGTCATTGGATACGATATAGTTGGTAACTAGTGTAACTATTTGTACTTGATAATACTTTATGTTAGCTACAACATGCTTATTAGGATTGTAATGTCACATATTTAATATGTTATATCTGAGACTTATCCGTTAAGCCAATGCTATTGTCGGCGTTTCGGACCTGGGGGGGTCCTCCGAACCGACTAGTGAATTTGTCGTCGCTGCGTGTCCCAGCCCAGATGGGTTGGCGCGAGAAGGAACACAAATGGGGGACTTGTATTATCTCGCACCGGGGGTGCCGCTCCTAGTAGGGGTTACAAGCGTCGCGAGAGGGAAGAAGAGAGCCGGTTCGTTAGCCTGTCGTCCCCTCCACGCGAGAACCCTTCTCCTTTGCGGGAAGGCCCTGGACCTCCCTTTTACAGATGCAAGGAGAGGGTCCAGATGTACAATGGGGGGTGTAGCAATGCGCTAACGTGTCTGGCAAAGAAATGCCTAAGCCCTATGTACATGCCAACGTGGCTGTCGGGGGAGAGCTTGAGCCCTGTATGCGTGATAGCGTGGCCGTCGGAGAAGCGCCTAAGCCCTGTAGGAGCACAGCTGGCAGTGCGGCAAGGATCCTGCTGACGTCTCCTTGCTGTCGTAAGGAGCTGAGAGCCACCGATGTCATGGTTGCACGCGGGGCACCATCATTACCCGTCGTCGGGGTAAGCTAGATGGGACGTCGGTCTTGTTCCTTGTAGCCTGAGCTAGCTAGGGATAAGGTAATGATGTATCCCCTGTGGCACGGTCGGTCCGAGCCCAAGGTCGGGCGAGGCGAAGACTTCTCTTGAGGCCGAGGCTGGGGTCGGGCGAGGACGCGATTCCTCCCGAGACCGAGGTCGAGGCTGAGTCCGGAGGTCAGGCGAGGCGGAGACCTCCTCCCGAGGCCGGAGCCTGAGGTTGGGCGAGGCGGAGACCTCCTTCCAAGGCTGGAGCTTGAGGTCGGGCGAGGCGGAGCTTCCTGTTGCGCCCGAGGCCAAACTCGGTGGTTGATCGTGACTTGTTGTCAGCTTCGCCTGGGTGGTTGGCACAGTAGCCGTGCGGGGCGAGCGGTGCTGTCTTCCTGTCAGATCGGACAGTAAAGGGGGGTGAAGTAACTGCAGTCACTTCGGCCTGGCTGACTGAGGCGCGTGTGTCAGGATGCGGCGTCAGGCGATCCTCACATTGAATGCGCCTGCGATGTGGTCGGTTGGTGAGGCGGTTTGGTCAAGGTTGCTTCACAACGAAGCCTGCCCGAGCCAGGCTTTGGGAGATCCGAGGGTGTGCCCGCTACCTGAGGAGGTCCTCGAGCAAGGCGTGAATCCGTCCGAAACTACTGCTCCTGCCCGAGGCTGGGCTCGGGCGAGGTTGCGTCCCTGGGGTAGGCGAAGCCTTGACTTGAACCACACCCGTCAGTTGGTCTGAGGGTGTTTACCAGCTGTGATTAGGAGTGTTGGGGGTACCCCTAATTACTGTACCCAATAGTAGCCCCCGAGCCTCGAAGGGAGTGTTGGTACTCGCTTGGAGGCTTTTGCCGCATTTTTGGTGAGGGGACTGGCCTTTCTCGGCTTTACTTTGTTCTGGTGGGTGCACGTGAGCGCACCCGCCGGTTGTAGCCCCCGAGGCCTCGGAGGAGTGGTTTGACTCCTCTGAGGTCTTAATGCTTTTCGTGGTGCCTCGGTCGGTCTGGTCGCTCCCTCATGCGGCCTGGTCGTAGCCCGGGTGCATAGTCAGGTTCCAAGTTTTTAAGCTGGTTTGTTGACGCTGTCAATAGTTTGGCCGTAGCCGGGTGCGAGAGCAGCCCCTGAGCCTCTGCACGGAGCAAGAGGACAATCAAGGACTTTCCCGACTTTTATCATACGCCCCTGTGTCGCCTTTCCACAAGGAGGAGGGGGGAAAGCGCCATGTTGCTCTCGGAGGGCACCGAACATGGTGTTTCCAGTGAGCTGCTAACAGGTAATCCGAGTGGACGCCCGTGCCCCGTTCGTTAGGGGTCGGCTGGTGGCCCAGAGGCGCGCTCCAAAAGTACCTGCGGGTGATTCGCCAGACCCGGACCCCTTCGACAGGGTCCGAGGGCCCGATGCCTCCCTCTGGTGGGATTCCATTACAAATCGTTCTCGTCGGTCTCGGAAATGTCCTAGGGTACCTCGGGAGCATAGCCCGAGCCTCGGCCATGTATCGGACGTACCCAGAGTCATCCCTCACTCTGCGTGCTCTGGGGCGACTGTCGAACCCTTCCGAGGGGCCAGCCTTCGAACCCCTGATCACTAATGGGCACGGAGCCCGAGCGCTCTGGGCGGCTGTCGAACCCTTCCGAGGGGCCAGCCTTCGAACCCCTAATTAGTAATGGGCTTGGAGCCCGAGTGCTCTGGGGCGGCTGTCGAAACCCTTCCGAGGGGCCAGCCTTCGAACCCCTGATCAGTAGGAGGGTTGGGGCCTGCTTCCTTCGCCGAGAAGGATCCTTTCCACGACATCCCCTTTCCCGGTCCTTGTAGCAAGAGAGAGAGAGAGAGGAGGAGGGGAAGGATATGAATTTTAAATAAGGTGGCGCACCTTTTTTGACGCGGTCATCATGGCGGAGGTGAAATGATGCCCGCCTCGCCTGCCAGAGGTGTCGCTTGCTCTATCGGGGAGTTAATGCGACGGAACGGGCGATTCACGTGGCGCCCGTTGCGCATGCGAACCGTTCGAGGAACGGGACACGGGTGCGTCGTCTTCACACCGTGGGAGAGGGCTCTCCTGTCGCTTCAGGAGGGGACGCGAGCCTGCAGGCGATTTGACCGCTGCTCCCGCTTGTCTGCTGCTGCCATTACTGCCGGCCCACTTTTGGGCCATGCCGACTGTCGTGCCTATCCCTCGAGTCGCGGCACTGGTTCCGCAGTCGAGGATGCGCAGCATTGGCGTGAGTGGCGGTGCAGTTTCTTACACGTCGTAACCGGTGCACCGGTTACATGACATGTGGGCCTGGGCCTCCATGTCAGATGCGGCAAAGCCGAAAGGGGGCACAATCGGGGTGCGGTTGGAGGCCTGTTGAGTGGCGGTCCTCCCTTTCGACCGCCGGTTTTGGCGAAGATGGGGGAGCGCTTGTAACCGCGGGGCGGTTACACGCCTCGCGTGCGGCTGTTCGCCTTCTTCGCACTTTGGATCAGCTCGTATGACGTGTGGGGCCCAGCCCCTGTGTCGCAGGGGGAGGAACCCTGGAGCACATCGATGAGGACATTGCCCGTGACGCCTGGGGATGCGAGTGAAGAGAGCCATCTTTAAAAAGGGGGGCGATCCCCCGAGCAGTAGCCATGCCTTCGTTCTCCCCTCATGCATCGCGCCCTTCCACCTTTTGAGCCCCCAGATGGGGTGCACCGGCGTCGCCTTCTTCTTGCCGTCGTTGGAGGAGCGCGTCCTTATGGGGGTTGGCACCCTTCAGCCATCGCTCGGCTTCAAGGATTTTCGTCGTGCAGCCCGGCTGCATTCCCTCACCAATGGTCAGTTTGGTGGGGAGAAACAAGCCGGGCTGCGACCTCCGCCCCGCCCTCAGCTTCAAGGATCTTCGTCATCCGGGCTGAGGCGGAGGAGCGCACCGAGTGGGGGGTTGCCTCCGCGTGGGTCGGTGACCCTTTTCTTCCCCCGGCGTTTAGGGGAGAAGGGCATCCTCCAGCCCTACGGAGGCGTCCTCCAGCCATGCGGGGGAAGGTGAACTGCTGCTCCCTGGCTAGGGTGCAGCTTCCCGTCCTTCATCCGGGCGGCGGCCGTGCCGCGCGTGGGCCGGCCACGTCTAGGTCCTCCTCGCATTGTCAGCTGCACCGGGGGGTCACTCAACATGTCGTACGCCGCGAGGGCGGTACTCGTGTTCTGGGACGGCCTCGGCGAGGACGGGAGTGAGGACCTGCTGGTGCGCTTTGGGGCGGCCGCTGTTCGCCGGCGCGGTGTCGGTGGGTTCGATCCCACGGACGGTGCCCTTCGACTCTTCGGCCTTAACGGCTTGTCCTCACCCCACGTATGGGGACGTGGGCGAGGGTCTTTTCACAGCAGCGTCTGTCCTGAGGTCATTGCTGCTGCTGTTTAGCCGCCCGAGGTGGAGGTCGTTGTCTCTGCTGCTGCAGAGGTCGCCGGCGAGCCGCTTGGAGATCGTTATCCCGTGGGCCCCCTGGTGTGGAGGTTGTTCATACCCGCGGGAATGGAACCGGAGTCCCACTTGTAGAGGAATATACTGGGTTTTTGCCTGAGCAAAATGTAACTGCTTCAAGTACTTAGACATTTGTTGTAGGTCGGGAGAACCGCCGAGGGTTCTGCCGATGTCTAAGCCTGTGTAGCATAGTTACCCCGAGTATATGTGTTTGTTCTTTGTGGCTGTCGAGGCCTGAACATTTGGGTATTCGAGTATAAAGCTACGTTTCTTCCTTATTTCGAGCACTGGGTCTTGCCTGTCGGTGGCCGAACCACTTAACCGAGCGTGAGTTGCCTTTCGCGGAAGGTGACGAGTGAGGTATCCGTCTCCCGGAGGCGTAGGAGTCCCTCGGCTCGGTCGACCTTGCCGCTCTAGGCCTCTCTTGCTCAGTTTTTAGAACCCTCGGCTGCTCGGCGATGAGCCGGAGGCAGCGGTGTTGGCGCGGACAGAGGCGGAGTCGGCTCGAAAAGAGGCTTCGTCGGCCCGGGAGCTGGCGGCTTCCCAGGCTGAGGAAGATGTAGCAGCGGCTGCTGGAGCTCGGCCAGGTCATCCGCGGGCGCGGTGCTGGCGTCCTCCCTTGGGTGGAGGTCCTTTCGACCGGGTTGCCGTCCGAGGCCGGGCCAGATTCCGCCGAGGGTGGAAACAACACGGAGGGTGCTGCTGCTCCCCTGCTGATGCCTGAACCTGCAGGAACAGTTTGTCTGTAGTATGCGCATGTTTTTTGCGGCTGCCGAGGCCTAAACACTTTATCGTCGTGTTAAAAAGCTGCGTTTTCTTTCCTCTCGTTTCGAGCATCACGACTTGTCTGTCGGTAGCAGAATCGTTTATCCAAGCGAGAGTTACTTTTCGCGGAAGGTGATGAGTGAGGTATCCGTATCCCGGAGGCATAGGAGTTCCTCGGCTCGGTCGGCCTTGCCGCTTACGTGCACTCTCATTTGGTCGTAGGATTCTGTTATCGGTACAGTCGAGAAGGCACGAAAGTCGTTTTCTACCCGAGTGTTTGGACTTGTTCGGTAGCAGGATCGCTTATCCGAGCGTGAGTTACTTCTCGCGGAAGGTGATGAGTGAGGTATCCGTATCCCGGAGGCGTAGGAGTTCCTCGGCTCGGTCGGCCTTGCCGCTTACGTGTACTCTCGTCGTTTTCAGGATCCCGCTATCGATACGGAAGTCGAAAGCACGAAGGTCGTTTTGGTAGAAAATTTTTTTCGAGGAAAATTTTGACGCAGAGGGGGGGTTCCCCCCTTCTAGCCCCCGAGGGAGGGTCGGGCTTTGCTGAGGCAAGGCCGACCCTTCCTTGACGGTTAGACTTTATGTATGTAAAGAAAACGAGGTACGTGAACGACTTAAAACATCTCAAGGGTAGAAGCGACGTAGCTGTTGGATGTTCCAAGCGTTGCTGCAGACCTTGCCTTGGTCGTTGGCCAGCTTGTTTGTTCCGGGCTTCAAAATCTTGGCGATGATGAATGGCCCTTCCTAGGGAGGAGTGAGCTTGTGGTGCCCTCGGGCGTCCTGTCGCAGATGAAGCACCAAGTATCCCACTTGGAGGCCTCGGGGCCGAACGCTTCGGGCATGGTGGCGTCGCAGCGACTGCTGGTACCGTGCCAAATGTAGTAAGGCAACGTCCCGAGCCTCTTCGAGCTGGTCCAGCGAGTCCTCTTGGCTGGTCTGGTTGCTTCGGTCGTCGTACGCCCTGGTCCTCGGGGAACCGTATTCTAAGTCCGTGGGGAGGACGACCTCGGCCCCATAGACTAGAAAAAATGACGAGAACCCCGTGGCTCGGCTTGGCGTTGTCCTCAGACTCTAGACTACCGAGAGTAGCTCTTTCATCCACCGCTTGCCAAATTTGTTGAGGTCGTTGTAGATCCTCGGTTTGAGTCCCTGCAAAATCATACCGTTGGCACGCTCCACCTACCTATTCGTCATGGGGAGAGCCACGGCGGCCCAGTCCACACGGATGTGGTGGTCGTCGCAGAAGTCCAGGAACTTTTTTTCCGGTGAACTGCGTGCCATTGTCGGTGATGATGGAGTTCGGGACCCCAAAGCGATGGATGATGTTGGTAAAGAATGCCACCGCCTGCTCGGACCTGATGCTGGTCAAGGGTCGGACCTCGATCCACTTGGAGAATTTGTCGATGGCGACCAGCAGGTGTGAGAAGCCCTCGGGTGCCTTCTGCAAGGGACCGACGAGGTCCAGACCCCATACTACAAATGGCCAGGTGATGGGTATTGTCTGCAGGGCCTGAGCGGGCAGGTGCGTTTGCCTCGCGTAGAATTGACATCCTTGGCAGGAGCGTACAATCCTAGTGGCGTCGGCCACCGCGGTTGGCCAGTATAAACCTTGTCGGAAGGTGTTTCCCACGAGGGCTCGAGGTGTTGCGTGGTGACCGCAAGCCCTCGAGTGTATTTCTTGCAACAGCTCTTGTCCTTGGGCGATGGATATGCATCGTTGGAGGATGCCCGAGGGGCTGCAGTGGTAGAGCTCCTTTTCATCACCTAGCAAGACGAAGGACTTGGCGCGCCGCGCCAGTCGCCGAGCTTTGGCCTTGTCGAGGGGAAGCTCTCCTTGGAGGAGATATTCCAGGTACGGGGTCTGCCAGTTCGGATCTGGCGTGACCCCATTCTGTTCCCCCTCGACGGGCAAGGCCTCCTCCTCGACGACCGAGGGTACCTCGGTCTCGGCCGAGGCCTCCTCAGGCTCGGCCGAGGGTACCTCGGGCTGGGCCGAGGCTTCCTCGGGCTCGGGCGTGTCGTTGATCTTGACGGATGGTTGATGTAGGTCTCTAGAGAAGATGTCCGAGGGAACCGTCGCCCGCCCCGAGGCTATCTTCGCCAGCTCATCTGCAGTCTCGTTGTACCGTCGGGCGATGTGGTTGAGCTCCAGCCCGTAGAACTTGTCTTCCAGGCGCCGAACTTCGTCGCAGTAGGCCTCCACCCTCCGATCGCGGCAGTGGGAGTTCTTCATGACTTAGTCGATGATAAGCTGCGAGTCGCCATGAGCGTCAAGGCACCGAACCCCTAGCTCGACGGCGATGCGCAGCCCGTTAACCAGAGCCTCATACTCGGCCACGTTGCTTGACGCCGAAAAATGAAGGCGGATCACGTAGCGGAGATGCTTTCTGATGGGTGAAACGAAGAGCAAGCCAACGCCTGCTCCTATTTTCATGAGTGACCCATTGAAGTACATGGTCCAGAGCTCGGCCTGGATCAGAGCTGTTGGCAACTGGGTGTCAGCCCATTCAGCCAGGAAGTCTGCCAAGACCTGGGATTTTATGGCCTTCCGAGGGGCGAATGATAGCGTTTCGCCCATGAGCTCCACTGCCCACTTTGCTATCCTACCCGAGGCCTCACGACACTGGATGATCTCCCCCAGGGGGAAGGATGACACCATAGTGGCCGGATGAGACTCAAAGTAGTGTCGCAACTTTTGCCGTGTCAGAATTACTGCGTACAGTAGTTTCTGAATTTGTGGGTAGCGGATCTTGGTCTTGGATAGCACTTCGCTGATGAAGTAGACCAGCCTCTGGACGAGCAATGCATGCCCGTCTTCTTGTCTCTCGACTACGATCGCGGCGCTGACCACCTGAGTGGTCGTGGCTACGTAGATCAAGAGGGCTTCTCCTGCAGCGGGGGGCACCAGGATGGGTGCATTTGTAAGGAGCGCCTTAAGGTTTCCGAGGGCCTCCTCGACCTCGGGGGTCCAAGTGAAGCGCTTGGCCTTCCTTAAGAGGCAGTACAGAGGCAAGCCTTTCTCGCCAAGGCGTGAGATGAAGCGGCTTAGGGCCGTAAGGCATCCCATGACCCTCTGCACTCCTTTCAAATCTTTGATCGGCCCCATGTTGGTGATAGCCGCGATCTTCTCCGGGTTGGCTTCGATGCCTCGCTCGGAGACGATGAACCCTAGGAGCATGCCTCGGGGGACTCCGAAGACACACTTCTCGGGATTGAGTTTCACGCCTTTTGCTCTCAGACACTTGAACGTCGTCTCAAGGTCAGAGAGGAGGTCGGAGGCCTTCCTTGTCTTGACGATGATGTCATCGACGTAAGCCTCGACCGTTCGGCTGATGTGCTCTCCAAACACGTGGTTCATGCATCTTTGGTATGTGGCCCCTGCATTCCTCAAGCCAAATGGCATAGTAGTATAACAATACATGCCAAAAGGTGTGATGAATGAAGTCGCGAGCTGATCGGATTCTTTCATCTTGATTTGGTGATAACCTGAATAAGCGTCGAGGAATGACAGGGTTTCGCACCCAGCGGTGGAGTCCACAATTTGGTCGATGCGAGGCAGAGGGTAGGGAACATTCGGACATGCTTTGTTTAGCCCGATGTAGTCAACGCACATCCTCCATTTCCCACCTTTCTTTCTCACAAGCACAGGGTTAGCTAACCATTCGGGATGGAATACCTCTTTGATGAACCCAGCCGCGAGTAGCTTGTGGATCTCCTTGCCTATGGCTCTGCGCTTTTCTTCGTCGAAACGATGCAGATGCTGCTTCACGGGTCGGGCCCCAGCTCAGATGTCCAGTGAGTGCTCGGCGACATCCCTCGGTATGCCGGGCATGTCCGAGGGACTCCACGTGAAAACTTCGGCGTTTGCGCGGAGAAAGTCGACGAGCACTGCTTCCTATTTGGGGTCGAGCTCGGAGCCGATCCGGACTTGCCCGCCATCATCGTTGCTGGGGTCGAGAGGGATGGATTTGACCGCCTCAGCTGGCTCAAAGTTGCTGGTGTGTCGCTTCGCATCGAGTGCCTCCTTAGAGAGGCGCTCTAGGTCGGTGATGAGGGCCTCGGACTCGGCGAGGGCCTCAGCGTACTCCACGCACTCCACGTCGCATTCGTACGCGTGCGGTACGTGGATCCGATGGTGATGACCCCGTTGGGGCCCGGCATCTTGAGCTTGAGATACGTGTAGTTGGGGACGGCCATGAACTTAGCGTAGCACGGCCTCCCCAACACCGCGTGGTAGGTTCCTCAGAGCCCGACCACCTCGAACATGAGGATTTCCTTTCAGAAGTTGGAGGGAGTCCCGAAGCAGACGGGCAAATCAATTTGCCCGAGGGGCAGGATGCGCCTTCCGGGGACGATCCCATGGAGGGCGCCGCACCAGCCCGGATCGTGGACAAACCGATCCCCAAGAGCTCAAGGGTCTCGGCATTGATGATGTTGAGGCTGCTGCCTCCGGCCATGAGGACCTTGGTGAGCCGGACGTTGCCGATGACAGGGTCGACAATGAGCGGGTACCTTCCTAGGCTCGGCACGCAGTCGGGGTGGTCGCCTCGGTCAAAGGTGATGGGCTTGTCGGACCAGTCTAGGTAGACTGGCGCCGCCACCTTGACCGAGCAGACCTCGCGGTGCTCTTGCTTGCGGTGCCGAGCCGAGGCGTTCGCCACTTGCCCTCCATAGATCATGAAACAGCCATGGACCTCGGGGAACTCCTCCTGGTTGCCCTCCTTCTTGTCGTTGTCTTGGCCCTTGCCATCTCCCGCGGGGGGTCCGGCCTTATGGAAGTAGCGCCGAAGCATGACGCATTCCTCAAGGGTGTGCTTGATGGGACCCTGATGATAGGGGCATGACTCCTTGAGCATCTTGTCGAACAGGTTAGCCCCTCCGGGAGGCTTTCAAGGGTTCCTGTTCTCGGCGGCATCGACAAGATCTGTGTCAGCAGCGTCGCGCTTTGCTTGCGACTTCTTCTTGGCCTTCTTCTTTGCGCCCCGCTAGGCGGACGCCTCGGGGACGTCTTCCTGCTACCTCTCCTGAGGCTGCTTGTCTTTCCGGAAGATGGCTTCGACCGCCTCCTGACCAGAGGCGAACTTGGTGGCGATGTCCATCAACTCGCTCGCCTTGGTGGGAGTCTTGTGCCCCAGTTTGCTCACTAGGTCGCGGCAAGTGGTGCCGGCGAGGAACGCGCCGATGATGTCCGAGTCGGTGATGTTGGGCAGCTCGGTGCGCTGCTTCAAAAACCGTCGGATGTACTCTCACAAGGACTCCCCTGGCTGCTGGCGGCAGCTTCAGAGATCCCAGGAGTTTCTAGGGCACACGTACGTGCCTTGGAAGTTCCCAGTGAAAGCCTCGACCAGGTCGTCCCAGTTGGAGATCTGCACAGGAGGCAGATGCTCCAGCCAGGCCCGGGCAGCATCGGAGAGGAACAGGGGAAGGTTGAGGATGATGAGGTTGTCGTCGTCCGTCCCTCCCAGCTGGCAGGCCAGCCGGTATTCCACAAGCCACAGCTCTGGCCTCGTCTTCCCCGAGTACTTGGTGATAGTAGTCAGGGCTCGGAACCGGTTCGGGAACGGCGCTCGTCGTATGGCCTGGCTGAAGGCTTGCGGACCGGGTGGCTCGGGCGAAGGGCTCCAATCCTCCCCACTGTCGTAGCGTCCTCCGCGCCTGGGATGGTAGCCTCGACGCACCTTCTCGTCGAGGCGGGCTCGACGGTCGTGGCGGTGTTGCGCGTTGCCGAGGCGGTTCGGGCGGCAGGCGTCCCGTCCCGTGTACGCTCAGTGTGAACCGAGGCCTCCCGCATGTGTCGGGACACATGTCGGGAGGGTGTTGCGCGATGCTCCGAGGGGCACCCTCGCCTTCGGGAGGCAGAGCTTTCGGCTTGTCGAACCGCGGCATGCTCCATGAGGTTCTTGAGCTCGCCCTGGATACGCCGCCCCTCGGTGGTGGATGGCTCCGGCATCGTCTGGAGCAGCATCGCTGCTGCAGCCAGGTTCTGGCCGGTCTCGCTGACGGCCGGGGGCAGTGCTGCCCTAGCATTATCAACGACACGACGCTAGACTTCCTGGGGCCGATGACACATTCCTCCGGCGAGTGCCTGACCTGCCCACTCCTGCTCGATGTTTTGCCGGATCTGCACAAGTCGCCCTGCTTCCTCGTCGAGCTTGGCCTGCATCTCGCGGATTTGCTCGAGCTGTGTGTCCTGACCCCCCGCAGGGACTGGGACCACAGCTAGCTCCCGCGGGATGTCAACGCGAGACGCAGGCCCAGGGTCATTCTCCGGCATACCAAGGTGGTTGCCTTCGTCGAGATCCCCCAAATCGACGTGGAAACATTCGCGACTCGGGCCATAACGCTTGTTGACAAGGCTATGGCCATCATCAGAGCAACCAGAGAGGTAGTAGTCACATGCGGTCATGAAGTCTCGCATGGCACCAGAATCATGTAGTCCGGAGAAATCCCAACCGGAGTCGGGACCGTCCTCTTCCTCGGAACCCGGGGGCCCATAGGTTGAGATGGTCGTCAGTCGGTCCCAGGATGACCACATATGGTATCCCGGGAGATCAGGATATGCCCTAGCGAAAGTGGTCACCGAAGCGGGGTCGCTTGGCGGATCGAAACTGAATCGAAAGGGCACAGGGTGGAAGACGGATGGTACCTCTCGGTCGATAGACGGTGGTGACGTCGCGTCAGAGCGCACCGATATCTCAGGTACGAGGATGACGCCCAGCAGGTCCTTCGCGAGGGTGCTGGCGTCGTCAGTTCGCTTGTCGTTGGCGTATGGCGGGGAAGCGACACCCGTCGTTGTCTCAGGCGCAAGGACAACGCCCTGCATGTCCCCCGCTAGGGCGCCGGTGTCGTTGACTCGCTCCGGCGCGACAGCCGACGAGGTGCTGCCTCCTGCCTGGCCACGGTTGCCCCGCCTCCTCCTCCTGCGGCGAGGAGGGTGGCGAGGCGAACGCAGATGCTCCTCTTCCTCCACGGAGGGAAGACGTCGTCGAGTTCGTCGCCGCCGGGCGAGCTGACGACCGTCGCTGTTGTAGTGCTGTGCGGGAAGGAGTACCATGTCGTAGCTGCCGTCGAGAGAGATGAATTCGAGACTCCCAAAGCGAAGCACCGTCCCGGGCTGAAGAGGTTGCTGAAGACTCCCCATCTAGAACTCAACGAGAAGGTGATTGTTAACACGCAGCAGGCCCCTACCAGGTGCGCCAACTGTCGGCGTTTCGGACCTAGGGGGTCCTCCGAACCGACTAGTGAATTTGTCGTCGCTGCGTGTCCTAGCCCAGATGGGTTGGCGCGAGAAGGAACACAAACAGGGGACTTGTATTATCTCGCACCGGGGGTGCCGCTCGTAGTATGGGTTACAAGCGTCACGAGAGGGAAGAAGAGAGCTGGTTCGTCAGCCCGCCGTCCCCTCCGCGCGAGAACCCTTCTCCTTTGCGGGAAGGCCCTGGACCTCCCTTTTACAGATGCAAGGAGAGGGTCCAGATGTACAATGGGGGGGTGTAGCAATGCGTTAACGTGTCTGGCAGAGAAATGCCTAAGCCCTATGTACATGCCAATGTGGCTGTCGGGGGAGAGCTTGAGCCCTGTATGCGTGATAGCGTGGCCGTCGGAGAAGCGCCTGAGCCCTGTAGGAGCACAGCTGGCAGTGCGGCAAGGATCCTGCTGACGTCTCCTTGCTGCCATAAGGGGTTGAGAGCCACCGGTGTCATGGTTGCACGCGGGGCACCATCATTACCCGTCCTCGGGGTAAGCCAGATGGGACGTCGGTCTTGTTCCTTGTAACCTGAGCTGGCTAGGGATAAGGTAATGATGTATCCCCTGTGGCGCGGTCGGTCCGAACCCAAGGTCGGGCGAGGTGGAGACTTCTCTTGAGGCCGAGGCCGGGGTCGGGCGAGGACGCGATTCCTCCCGAGACCGAGGTCGAGGCCGAGTTTGGAGGTCGGGCGAGGCGGAGACCTCCTCCCGAGGCCGGAGCCTGAGGTTGGGCGAGGCGGAGACCTCCTCCCGAGGTTAGAGCTTGAGGTCGGGCGAGGCAGAGCTTCCTGTTGCGCCCGAGGCCGAACTCGGTGGTTGATCGTGACTTGTTGTCAGCTTCGCCTGGGTGGTTGGCACAGTAGCCGGAGCGGGGCGAGCGACGCTGTCTTCCTGTCAGATCGGACAGTAAAGGGGGGTGAAGTGACTGCGGTCACTTTGGCCTGGCTGACTGAGGCGCGTGTGTCCGGATGCGGCGTCAGGCGATCCTCGCATTGAATGCACCTGCGATGTGGTCGGTTGGTGAGGCGGTTTGGTCAAGGTTGCTTCACAACAAAGCCTGCCCAAGCCGGGCTTTGGGAGAGCCGAGGGTGTGCCCGCTGCCTGAGGAGGTCCTCGGGCGAGGCGTGAATCCGTCCGAGACTACTGCTCCTGCCCGAGGTTGGGCTCGAGCGAGGTTGTGTCCCTGGGGTAGACGAAGACTTGACTTGAACCGCGCCCGTCAGTTGGTCTGAGGGTGTTTATCAGCCGTGATTAGGAGTGTTGGGGGTACCCCTAATTACGGTACCCGACAGCTATAGATTTGTCTTTAGGCCTTTAGATGTGCGGTCCAGCTCCCGAGACCATACTTCCTGGTAGGCATGGTCACATCCTATGGTGCATGCCTATCCGTCGGATTAATATGACACTGCAGCCGTCATGCTAGGTCGAGCTTTTTAGAGTTGGGGCAATGACGGCCTAACATACCCTAACCATTTAACCATCGACACATGTCTCTGCTAACAAGCTTGACACTAAAACAGTCTCCAATGGTATATGGGTTTGTTTGTTTTGACTTTCTCGCTGATTCTGGCCGTTAGAATCGTCTTCTGGTGCCAAATGCTTCGGTTCCTAGACCGCTTCCGTGAGAATCGCTGCTGTGAGAATCACTCAAATTAACGTGAATGCAGAATCCACCGAGTCGTCACGACAAGAGGAATCTGGCGCTTCCTAAACCCTAAACTATGCAAACCCCTCCATGTTCCTCCACACGCAAGCCCCGCGATATCAAGATTCTTGTTGGGGCAATGCTTCGTCGCGCCGAAGGTCTTGTAGGAAGAAGCAGCTTCGGCTGAAGCTGTCCGCAGGAGATGACCGAAGGTTCCTCTTCATGAAGCTTCGGAATTACAAACCGACTTAAAAGTAGAATGACCTTTCAGTCCATAAATGTTTGGGTCGCTGTTGTAATCCCTTATGAGGGACATAATTGTAATTCCTCACAGGCTATGTCCCGTGCCTATAAATAGTGAACAGTACTCCCTTACTGAGGAGGGAGATTTTTCCGGTATTTTGCAGTCGCGTCATTTGAGAATCAATCTTTGTCAAGGCAGAGGTATAATTGTATTCAACACTTAAATATATTGAATGGATATAATATGGTTCGTTTATGATTCATTTACCTTTGATATTCTATATTTTTATGCTATCTTATATAATTTGTTGAAATTCAATTACGAAGATTTAACCTTCGTAATTGTATTGACACCAACCTTCGTCCAAGGCTCATTATCCTCAAGGGAATAATGTTTCATTGGACGAAGAACATTAACATTTAACATTCTATGTTGCCTTGTTCTTAATTCAAGGCAGAGAGTTGAGAACAAGTCCCCAACATTGGCGCCCAACTCCGGTGAACTCACTTCCACTTTTTTGAGCTGATGGCTTCGTTCAACGATCAAGCTGGAGCTGCTTCGGCCCCGAAGCTGGTGCTCCCGATAACAGGTGGTTCGTGCTCAGAACCAGCCAACAAAAAACAGAAGAAAGAGGCGCAGAGAAGGGTACAACATGTTGGAGTGCAGGGACCCTTCATCAAGTCAAGGTGGTCCCACATTCCAATCACCTTCTCCCAGGAGGACCTTCAGCTCAAGGATTTTCCTCATAACGATGCTATGGTTATTTCTTGCGTTATCAAAGGGTTTCTCGTCCACAATGTCTTGGTTGATACAGGCAGTGCAGCTGATATCATATTTGCTAAGGCCTTCAGACAAATGCAAGAGCCAGAAGATAAGATTCATGATGCTACACACCCTCTCTGTGGCTTTGGAGGAAGACAGATTGTTGCACTGAGCAAGATCACCATGCCAGTGACCTTCGGATTCATCAACAACACCAGAACTGAGCAAGTTGTGTTTGACATTGTTGACATGGAATACCCTTACAATGCAATTATTGGTCGTGGCACCCTCAATGCTTTCGAAGCAATTCTTCATCCTGCCTATCTTTGCATGAAGATACCTTCGGATCAAGGACCCATTGCTATTCATGGAAGTCAAGAAGCTGCCAGAAGGGCCGAGGGAAACTGGACTGACTCAAAAGCAATCCATAACATAGATGGAGCTCAAGCTTGTGAACAGTACAAATTCAGAAGGGAGAAAGCAGCTTCAGCAGATCAGCCGAAGCCCATGCTCTTATGTGAGGACATAGCAGAGCAGAAGGTGTTGTTGGGCTCCCAATTATCCGAAGAACAGGAGAAAACCTTGATAAGGTTTTTGTTCAACAACAAAGATGTTTTTGCATGGTCAACCAATGATCTTTGCGGAGTTAACAGGGATGTTATTGAACACTCGCTCAATGTTGACCCATCCTTCAGACCCAGAAAGCAGAGGCTTCGGAAAATGTCTGATGACAAGGCCGAAGGTGCTCGGAATGAAGTCAAAAGGCTCCTCAATGCAGGAGTTATCAGAGAAGTAAAGTACCCAGAATGGCTAGCTAACACTGTTATGGTAAAAAAGGCCAATGGCAAATGGCGGATGTGTATCGATTTTACGGATCTCAACAAGGCCTGTCCGAAGGACGAATTCCCATTGCCAAGGATAGACTCCTTAGTTGATGCAGCAGCTTCGTCAGAGCTTATGAGTCTTCTCGATTGTTATTCAGGCTATCATCAAATTTGGATGAAGAAGGAGGATGAGCCGAAGACCAGTTTCATAACCCCTAGTGGAACATATTGTTACCTTCGGATGCCTGAGGGGCTCAAGAACGCTGGAGGAAGTTTCAGCAGAATGACTGCGAAGGTTCTCCAGTCCCAGATAGGCAGAAATGTGCTAACTTATGTTGATGACATCATTGTAAAAAGCACGAAACAGGAAAATCATATTGCTGATTTGCAGGAGACCTTCGCCAGTTTCAGACAAGCTGGCCTAAAGTTGAATCCAGAAAAATGTGTCTTCGGAGTGAAGAAGGGGAAATTTCTTGGATGCTTGGTTTCAACAAAGGGAATTGAAGCTAATCCAAGTAAAATTGAAGCTATACTTCGAATGGAGCCACCAACTACAAAAAAGGGGGCCCAAAGATTGACAGGGAGGCTAGCATCTCTCAATAGATTCATATCCAGATCAGCAGAAAGAAATTTACCATTCTTCGAAGTGCTGAAATCAGCCGAAGTCTTTCAATGGGGACCAAGCCAACAAAAAGCCTTTGAAGAACTGAAGCAATATTTGATAGATTTAACAACATTAACTCCACCAACGCCAGGGGCTCCTTTATTGTTATACGTGGCAGCTTCGCACTCAGCGGTAAGTGCAGCACTTGTCCAGGAGAAGCTTGATGGCCAAGTCAAGAAGCAGGTTCCAGTGTATTTTGTATCTGAAGTTCTTAGTGTATCAAAGAAAAACTATACAGAATTGGAGAAGGTATTATATGCTGTTTTGATGGCATCCAGGAAGCTTCGGCATTATTTTCAAGCATACAATATTGTTGTTCCTTCTTCGCAGCCGTTGAAGGATATTATGAGAAATAGAGAAGCTACTGGACGGATTGGAAAATGGGCTGCAGAGCTCAATGAATTTTGCATTGATTATGTGCATAGATCCTCGATCCAGTCTCAAGCGTTGGCAGATTTCATTGCCGATTGGACGCCAGGGGCTCAGGATGAAGAAACAAATAAAGATGCCGAAGTGTGGACAGTGTTTTGCGATGGGTCTTGGGGTACCTTCGGAGCAGGAGCAGCCGCTGTGTTGGTCTCACCATCCAAAGTTAAAACTTGTTATGCGGCAAAACTCGATTTTAGCTGTACAAACAATATTACTGAGTACGAAGCCCTGCTTTTGGGCCTTCGGAAATTAAAAGCAATGGGAATCAGAAGGGCCATCCTTAAAACTGATTCCCAGGTTGTTTCGGGTCATATCGATAAGAGTTGCAAGGCTAAAGATCTGAAGCTTGAAAAATATCTAGACACGGTCCGAAGAATCGAAGCTTCCTTCGAAGGATTTTCTGTCAAAAATATCCCTCGAGGACAAAATGAGTATGCTGATTTGCTAGCTAAGTCAGCAGCACAGGGGCAGCCCTTATCTTCGGATGTGTTCTTCGAAACAATAAAAGCACCTTCAGTGGAACTTCTTGAAAGAGCAGTCCTCAATATATCTCCTGTTTATAGCGAAGATTGGAGAACTGAGATCATCTCTTACCTTCAGGGTAAATTCCTTTCAGATGACGAAACTTATAACAGGAGGATAGAGGCAAGAGCTCGTCCATATGTCATGATAGAGGGGGAGTTGTACAAGCATGGAGTTTGTGCTCCACTACTCAAGTGTTTATCCAGAGCCGAAGGCATAGAGTTGATGAAAGAAATACATGCAGGCTTGTGTGGATCTCACATTGGATCTAGGCCGTTACTTGGAAAAGTTTTTCGTCAAGGGTTTTATTGGCCGAAGGCAGCTTTGGATGCAGCGGAATTAGTTCAAAAGTGCGAAGGTTGTCAGAAATGTGCAAGAGATCAAAAACAACCTTCGTCTCTATCCCAGCTGATACAACCCATCTGGCCATTGCAAAGGTGGGGTCTTGACTTGTTAGGTCCGTTACCACCGGCCCAAGGAAACTTAAGATATGTTGTAGTGGCTGTGGAATATTTTTCTAAATGGATTGAGGCAAAGCCTTTAGCCACAATAACTTTGGCCACCATTCAAAAGTTTTTCTGGCAGAATATTGTTTGTCGTTTCGGAGTACCAAAGGCCATCACTGTAGATAATGGAACACAGTTCGACTCCGAAGCTTTCAGAGAATTTTGTGATCAAATCGGCACAAAGATCCATTTTGCATCAGTCAGGCACCCGGAGTCAAATGGACTCGTTGAAAGAGCCAATGGCATCATAATGACAGGAATAATGAAGTTAATTTTCAACCAACCCAGGGGAAAGTGGCCAGATCAACTAATCAAAGTAGTATGGAGCCACAACACGACAACATCAAGGTCAACAGGCTTTACCCCATTCAAATTATTGTTTGGTGACGAAGCAATAACTCCGGAGGAAGCTAAAACTGGATCAATAAGAGTAGTAGCTTCGGCAGAGTCAGATCCTGAAGTTGATCATTCTGTTGAAAAAGATGCTATAGAAGGGATCAGACTTCAAGCCGTGGAGAACATCAATAAATATCAAGCCGAAACAATCAAGTGGCGTGATAGAAAGGTTCGGCTGAAGAATATTGAGCCAGGACATTTGGTGCTTCGGAGAGTCGCTAACCCAGATACAGTGGGCAAGTTGCAGTTGAAATGGGAGGGACCTTTTTTGGTAGTATCTTCGTCAAGACCCGGTTCATACAGATTGAAGGATATGGACGGCAACGACATTCCCAGATCTTGGAATGCAGATGAGCTTCGGCGATATTATGTATAATTTGATGTAATTTTTTATATTTTTTATTTTTTTCTTTCTTTCATGGCACCCTTTTCCTTTCTGAAGGGGGAGAAAGGTTTTTAATGGGGCCATCACATGTAATTTCCTTTTTTAGCTCTATAAGAGCAAAATCCCCCAAAGATGTAAATGTAAAAGCTGAGAACGCACCATCGAGTGCCGAAAAGAAACTGGGAAGAAGCTCCAAAGTCGTTCCTAAGGGAATGCAGAGCTTACAGCGAAAAGTCAACGCTGATTCCGCCAAAAGTAAAAGGCGAAGAAGCTCCAAAGTCGTTCCTAAGGGAATGTAGAGCTTACAGCGAAAAGTCAACGCTAATTCCGCCAAAAGTAAAAGGCGAAGAAGCTCCAAAGTCGTTCCTAAGGGAATGCAGAGCTTACAGCGAAAAGTCAACGCTGATTACGCCGAAAGTAAAAGGCGAAGAAGCTCCAAAGTCGTTCCTAAGGGAATGCAGAGCTGATGTGTGATTATTTCTAAGGAAATAATGGCTGAGGGTATGGCTTCGGATATGTGTTTGGACATTCATTCGCACATCACATTACATCATAGCATTTGCATTCATAAACATTCATCCAGGCATATGTAGGATAATCATCATCATGGCATAAGTAGTTGCTTCGGCATAAGAGAAGAGCTTCTTCGCGTACAAAAAGGAGAGCTTCGGAAGAAAGGGAAATGTTGTTTTCTATGCTTCGCTGTGTACGAAAAGAAGGGAAGGTGTTTTTTCGCCTTCGGCTCAAAAAGATAATTTCGTCCACAACAAAGCACTTCACATACATTAATAGAAGGGTAAGAGCATAATACAAGGTATGAACAGAACTCATTAAAGACAAGTTTAGTTACATTTACACAAGTTATCTCAAAAGTTTCCTGAGTCTGTCTACAGTCTACTCCTACTTAATCTTCGAGGGATTTTAGCTTCGGCATCACTCTTTTTAATCATCGACTTCGGCTTCGTCATCCTACATGAATTAAGTTGTAAGTCAAAATCGAGCTTGAAGGAAAAGGTAAGCACAAGGTATGATTTCTTACTGGTTCAAGATGACTCCGAGCTTCGTCTCCAGCCTTTTCTCGCCCGCCTTTTGTCCATATCATCTTTACAAATCTGTTAGAAATGCTTCGGGCGAGGTCAGGAATATCATCTAAAATTGTTGGTGATAGAGTGAAATTGGGCCTATTGACAATTTTTCCATGATCACAGCCAGCTTTTAGAAAAGCAGCGGCAGTGCCCCGAGAAGCTACCCAGGCACAGAAGTCACCGTGCCCGGCTATAACTTCGTCAAGCTCATCAATTTCACCTTCAATATGTTCAAAGGTCTTTGGTAAATCTTCAGCTGACGGGGTGAATTTCTCACTGCTAGCTCCAACTGAGTGGAAGATTTTTCTTAGTCGTTGAATACATTTGTTGCTAAATTCCAAACATTTATCTTGAAGGCTTGCCAATAATTTTTTCAAAACTGAATTTTCTTGGACTTCGGCTTCAAGTTTCGCATTTAGTTCTTGTTTTTCTTGTTCAAACTGTTTAGATTGGCAGAGAAGCTTCGTATTCAATTCCGTTATTTTAGCTTCGGCTTCTGCCAATAAGCCTTCAGTTGCCTGAAGCTCAAAGTTTTTCTTCTCAATAGCAGCTGATTGCTCCTTTATTTTGTTTTCTAAATTTTCAATTATAACTTCGTGTTTCTTGTCTTCAAAATCTTGCTGCATTTTCAAGGCTTTGCTCAACAGCATACTCTGCACGAAAACAACCTTCGTTAGACATGTTTTCATTATTAAAAACAATATAAGTTAAGGGAAAAGTAGTTCACCTTGAAATTGGAATAAAATAAACTACCAACGATATGTTGTCGTCGGTAGCGGCTAATGTCCATTTCCAGCTTCGGAAAACCGATACTCTTTGATAGAGTACCGATGACCTTAGCTCCAGTTTGATCCCGGATGCAGTCTAATTTTTCATCGTCAATACCCCCGAAGAGGAGTGCTCCTGGTTTATATCCGCAGGATTTGGCATACTCTTTAAGCTCTTCTATTTCGATTTTTGACAATTCTTCTCCAACCAAATTTTGGAACATGAAGGCTTCGTCCTCGGAAGCTTCGTCAGCAATTTCCTTTTCTTTCCCAGACACTACGGCCATGGCCTCTTCGGCGGCAGTAGTAGCTTCTTCTGTGGCCATGCCTAGCAGTATTTTGTCGATGTGTTCAATTGTGCTTTCCAAGTTCAAACCTTCAGTTGAGGTAGCTTCGGCAGCCACGACCTCCGAAGGTGTGATTTCAATATTTGTTATTTCTTCAGCCGCTGGTATCTTTTGAGCTGAAGCTCTCGGTGGTGTCTTGTCAATGACTTCTGTCACTGCGATGATTCTTTGTCTCTTTGTTTTAGTTGTTTTCTTCGTTTTTTCGGGCTCCTTTTCCTTCTGAAAAAACTTTGTCAGTTGAGGCCCCAATGGACTTAGCTTCGCAGGCAGGGATTCAGTCATTACCTTTAAAATCTCTTCCATGTCAGTGGCAGAGCGTGATGCGGGAGTCTCCTCTTCGTCAGATACTTTTTGCTTCGGAGATGATATTTTCTTCTTCTTCGGAATATTCTTCTTTTTTGGTGGTTCTTCCTCATCTTCATTTAAAGCTTCGGCTCCCCTTTTCCTTTTCCGACCTTCGGCACCTTTATTCAGATTTTCGTAGTCAGGGTATTCAAAACCCAAGGCGTCCAGCACTCGATTTAGTCTTCGCTTCGGACGGGTACCGAAGGCCGCGGTCATCAACTGATCTTCTTTTTTGGAGTAATTACCGAGTATTTCATTGCACATTATTTCAACTGTGTCCAGCCACTCATGGCAAGGTTTTTTAAAGTATTTCTTAAACTTGTAATAGTAAGGTAACCGCACAAGTTCCCCTTCTTTCTTCTCCCCCTCTAGCTTCGGCATTTCCCATTCTTTTAAAGTAGGAAAAACCCTGAAGGCCAAGAACTCTTGAACCAGGTCCCTAGTACTGATATGCTCTAAAATAATTTTAAACTCAGCCAGTGCAGCCCAAGTGGAACCTTCTAATGACATTTGGCATCGCGGTCTTGTTTCTCCGAAGATCAATTCAAGAGGGCTTTGTACCAGCTTCTCTTTGTCTTCGTCAACTCTCACATAAAACCATTCTGATTTCCAGCCTGCCGGCCATTTGCTTCGGTAGCTGATTACAGGAAACTTTGTGGTTTTCCGATAGGCAAAATTGTAGCAACCAAAGTTATCATGTAATCCATCTTTTCTAGCCTTCGTCTGGTAATGCAGCTCATGAACTCGACAAAAGCTGTCGGCAAACGGCTCCACCGCCTGGCTTCGGAGGGCCCAGATATAAACACTAAGCCTAACGATAGCGTTAGGAGTCAACTGATGAAAGTAGATACCAAACCTCTTCAATACATCTGCAATAATCCTATGAAGGGGGAATCTCAACCCAGCCTTTAGAAAGCTCTTGAAAATGACTATTTCATCCTTCCCTGGCTTTGGGGTAGTTTCTTCCCCCCCCGAAGCGAAGTAGCTTCTTCTGACTTTCACTGAAATAACCTGACTTTACCATCTTGGAGAGATCAGCCTTCGAAACGGTCGACTTTCCGAAGTCCAAGTGGCTGGGCTTACTTGGCATGACAATACGATAATCATCTTCGGGATTAGTTTCTTCAATGTTCTCTTCTTCTGCTTCGGCAGTTGCTTGTTCTGCTTCAACAGTGGGGATTTCTTCCGAAGTTACCAGTCCGGATCGTTGCATTGCTTCGGAGATGGGAATAGTCTCCGAGCCTTCAGCTTCGCCTCCTTTACGCTCAACCCTAGCGATAGAACGCACTCTGGCCATTTAATTCTGAATTTGCGGGAATTAAATACTTTTTCTTCCGAAGTTTTTTCTTCTGACGAAGTAGGCTTCAAGCTGGAGCTTCGTTTGATTCCGAGAGTCAAGCTTTGGCTATGGTTAAAAATTTTGGCAGCAAAACAGTGCAAATAGCAATGAATGTTGTGGTAACTTCACACCTACTTGTCTGTTTATATAGTGCTGCAGGTAAGAAGGTGAAACGCCAGGATTTTTACCAAGCGGACAGCCGCTTGCACTCGCTGCGCGGTGGACCGCAGAGACCAAACAGTAACTCTGCAAGGTGGGACCGCTACGCGCTCGGAAACTGAATCGTTTCTCGACAACGAGCTCAGGGAAGGTGTTTTTTGGACCTTCGGCTTCCCGAAGCTTAAGAGACTTTTTTCACGGATCAAGCTCGTTACGAAAAACGATCTAGCGCCGCGAAAGGGGCTACTGTTGGGGCTATGCTTCGTCGCGCCGAAGGTCTTGTAGGAAGAAGCAGCTTCGGCTGAAGCTGTCCGCAGGAGATGACCGAAGGTTCCTCTTCATGAAGCTTCGGAATTACAAACCGACTTAAAAGTAGAATGACCTTTCAGTCCATAAATGTTTGGGTCGCTGTTGTAATCCCTTATGAGGGACATAATTGTAATTCCTCACAGGCTATGTCCCGTGCCTATAAATAGTGAACAGTACTCCCTTACTGAGGAGGGAGATTTTTCCGGTATTTTGCAGTCGCGTCATTTGAGAATCAATCTTTGTCAAGGCAGAGGTATAATTGTATTCAACACTTAAATATATTGAATGGATATAATATGGTTCGTTTATGATTCATTTACCTTTGATATTCTATATTTTTATGCTATCTTATATAATTTGTTGAAATTCAATTACGAAGATTTAACCTTCGTAATTGTATTGACACCAACCTTCGTCCAAGGCTCATTATCCTCAAGGGAATAATGTTTCATTGGACGAAGAACATTAACATTTAACATTCTATGTTGTCTTGTTCTTAATTCAAGGCAGAGAGTTGAGAACAAGTCCCCAACAATTCTAATGACAACTAGATTGTCTTGGAATCCAAGTTCTCATAAAAACTCTTTAGGAAAAGTTGTCTCGATCAAATGCATGACCCTCTACCATAAATATAGAGAAGATTTTCTTCTATATAATCTTGAACGTGTTCTCTAAGGTTTCCTCTAAATATAGAGGATACTCATTCATCCTCTCTATATAGATACCCTCTCTTCTCTCATCTATCCACTTTTCTACTTAGACATTAGATTAAGCAAAACTAAGATATGTATAAAATATTTAAGAATACAACAAATACTTACATACAAAATCTAGACGTTGTAATATGGATCTTTAATGTATTGAGGACGAGATATAGAAGACGTTGTTGAAGAGAAATAAGATATAGAAGAGAAAAATCTTTCGAAAAAAAGTATATAAAGGACATACATAAAAGAAGGATAGAGAGAATATGGTTGGAGAGATGCCCGGTCACCAGCTTGGCTACAACTTGTCTCGCGAGGAATGGGACAGGAACTCGGAGCCGCGGCAGGATCTTGCCCTACTAGTCCCTGTATCAATGATGATGCGATGCCCATCCATCCATCGACCTTGTCTGGGATTCTTAAATCCGCAAATACCGGTTAATTAACCCAGGTGTCTGGTGGTCAGATCTGATCAATTCCGTTCACGTCACACCCCTGATTAATAATCAACAAAAAGGATGGCATTCTTAATTGCCTCGCAACGCAAGTCGCCACACGCACACCTAATCCCGGATCCGGGGACGAAATGACCGGGCAACATCAGACACACCAGACCGAGAGAGAGCAACCGCAGAGCACGAGTCCACCCCCGCCATCAAGGTGACCTGGGCATTCCCACGCGACCAATCGCCCGCCGGGAAGGGCCGGCATAAAGCGAGGCCGGCCGTGTGCCAACGTCGCCGACGACGACAGCGCGAGCGACTTGACCACACACTACACGCCTGTCCCAGATGGCAGCACAGCGACACTGGTCTGCTGCTGCTGCTCCTGCTCCTGCATGCTGGTTCGTGTTTCGTTGAAACGAAAAGGAAAATCGCCAGGCCGACACGACGAGGCCCGTTCATGCATTATTTTCGTCGCTTCTTTAAGGATGAAGAAGCGATGACGCGTGTACATGGGGGACGAGGTGCGCGTGCGTGCGTGCGTGCGGTGCGGTGGTTAGCTGAATCGAGATCTATCTTTTGACAGCGTTCGGAACGACATGTGGTACGTCAGAATTAAGAGCGGGGGGGCGCGAGGACACGGCCGCAACTTGGCCCATTTTGCGGCACCACCGGTCGCTGCTGCTCTTCTTTCTGAAATCCTGTGCCGAGGATGGCGTCACGCTTTCTTCCTCGTCTCGTCGTCGTCTCCTCTCCTTCGGCGGGTATGTACAGTGCTTCCCCGTGACTGACTCGGAGCCCTCGTCGGCCGGGCTCGTTCCACCGCGACTGAGGTCAAACCATGTGCCAGTTTTCCTTTCCCCTCCGACGAAAAGCTAGCAGCAGCACTGCTCCATCCATGGCAATGATCACCGACACCGAGCAAAGCAAAGCTGCCACCCATCGACACCCACGCCGCCATGAGCTCCGGTGAAAAAAAAAATCTGTTCTGCCGTAAACGAAACTCTCGGGGAGAAGAAGAAGAAGAGGAGTCACGGATTCAGTCCATGTGTCGTGGTCACGAGAAAGCTGCGGAAACACGGCCGGTGCCGCCGGTCATGCAAGTCGGCCATTCCAAAAAGTTTCGGCCTGTGCGTTTTCAGGCGTAGTAGAGTTTTCAAAAGGTAGCTAAATAAAACAAAAGAAAAAGAGAACGCGCGCGTGTGTGTACAGTATATACACACACGCTTAGTAACTCCGTGGGGGGGAAAAAGGCATTGTATTATTGTCTAACACTAGGATGAAAACAACAACACTTGTCGATTTTAGCGTGTGGTCCCGTCTGTTTGTTTCCTTCTGATGCTGATTGAGATTTGAGAGAGAGAGAGAGAGGAGAGAACGGCTACGGGACAGCAGTGGATAATGGTACAATGATGCAGCTCATCGTGCGGTGGGGGTGGGGGGAGAAAAATCATCAGCGCTGGCACTTTGGGTGCGCAACTGAAAAAGGTATTAATAAACAATTAATTAAGCCACTACTAACCAGGAGTTTAGTGGTAGTAGTACTAGTAGGCAGTGGTACTTGCTCTTCAGATGCAGAATTGCTGCTTCCCCGCCTCTTGACTGCCTGCCTTTCTCCCTCCTCTGACCTCTCTCTCTCTCCCTCTATTTAGCTGTTTTGCTGAACCCCATGTCAGCTGCAGTCTGGGGGAATCTGAGCCTGCTGCTCACCTGAGAGAGCCTGTGGGTGGGGAGGCAAAGCGCTGCAGAGGCTGCAGCAGAGAGGAGCGAGCGAGCGAGGGAGACGACGAGCCCTGTCGAGCTGTTCCGATTTTGCCCCCCCGAATCCGTCGCTGCCCCTGCTTTGGAGGGATCTGAAGCTGCTGCTGCTGCCTGCCAAAGCCCGGAGGTGAGTGACCGACCGGATGAATTCGGCAATCTTGTGGTGCTGCTGCCTGGGTTCCCTTTCCCTGCAAGATTTTCTGAGGCGGAGGCCAACGAAGAAAAAAAAAATCCCCCCTTAGCTTTCTTCTCACCCCCCTCCCGCTGCTTCTTTTCCCCAGCCTTTTTCTTCAGCGGTAGGCTCTGATCATGATGGTGGTGGTGGTGGTGATGGCGGCTGTCCAGCGGAAAGGCTTCTTCTCGTGCTAGTGGAGGAGGCGTGAAATTTCATCCATAAAGGCTGTCGCGGTGGGTGGAGATCTTGCCCAATTCCGCTGAAATCGCCTCCGGCTCCGGCTCCGGCTCCGGGTCGGGTAGCGTGTGGCCGTGGGCGGTGGGAGATGATTACTTTCGTGGACTCGGCGGCCATGGAGCGGGAGCGGGAGAGTGACAGGTGCCTGGACCCGCAGCTGTGGCACGCCTGCGCCGGCGGGATGGTCCAGATGCCGGCGGTGCACTCCAAGGTGTACTACTTCCCGCAGGGCCACGCGGAGCACGCGCAGGGCCCCGTGGACCTCCCCGCCGGCCGGGTCCCCGCGCTCGTCCTCTGCCGCGTCGCCGCCGTCCGCTTCATGGCCGATCCGGACACCGACGAGGTCTTCGCCAAGATCCGCCTGGCCCCGGTCCGTCCCAACGAGCCGGGCTACGCCGACGACGCCATTGGCGCCGCGGCGGCGTCGGGCGCGCAGGAGGACAAGCCCGCGTCCTTCGCCAAGACGCTCACGCAGTCCGACGCCAACAACGGCGGGGGCTTCTCCGTGCCGCGCTACTGCGCCGAGACCATCTTCCCGCGGCTGGACTACTCGGCCGACCCCCCCGTGCAGACCGTGCTCGCCAAGGACGTGCACGGCGTGGTCTGGAAGTTCCGCCACATCTACCGCGGCACGCCCCGGCGCCACCTGCTCACCACCGGCTGGAGCACCTTCGTGAACCAGAAGAAGCTCGTCGCGGGGGACTCCATCGTGTTCATGCGGACGGAGAACGGGGACCTCTGCGTCGGCATCCGGCGCGCCAAGAAGGGCGGCATCGGAGGGCCGGAGTTCATGCACCACCACCACCAGCAGCCGCCCCCGCCGCAGGGCGGCGGGTACGCCGGGTTCTCCATGTTCCTGAGAGGGGAAGAGGACGGCGGCAAGATGATGGCCGCGGCCGCCACGAGGGGGAAGGCCGCCAGGGTGCGGGTGCGGCCGGAGGAGGTCGTCGAGGCCGCAAACCTGGCCGTGAGCGGGCAGCCGTTTGAGGTGGTGTACTACCCGAGGGCGAGCACACCGGAGTTCTGCGTCAAGGCGGGGGCGGTGCGCGCCGCCATGCGCACCCAGTGGTGCCCCGGGATGAGGTTCAAGATGGCCTTCGAGACGGAGGACTCGTCCCGGATCAGCTGGTTCATGGGCACTGTCTCCGCCGTGCACGTCGCTGACCCCATCCGATGGCCCAACTCACCCTGGAGGCTTCTCCAGGTAAACGAACCAAGCTCCATAACTATCAAAGTTGATGATTTGCTTGCGGCAATGCATGGTGATGATTTGTGTGTGTGGGCCGGGGACAGGTCGCTTGGGATGAGCCGGACCTGTTACAGAACGTGAAGAGGGTGAGCCCATGGCTGGTTGAGCTGGTGTCGAACATGCCGGCCATCCATCACCTCACAGCCACGCCCTTCTCGCCGCCCAGGAAGAAGCTGTGCGTCCCACTGTACCCGGAGCATCCGCTGGAGGGCCAGTTCCCGGCGCCGATGTTCCACGGAAGCCCCCTCCTCGGCCGCGGCGGCGGCGGTGGCCCGATGTGCTACTTCCCGGACGGCACTCCTGCAGGCATACAGGGAGCCAGGCATGCTCAATTGGGCATATCCTTATCAGATCTCCACCTGAACAAGCTGCAGCCGGGCCTGTCACCGCACGGGCTCCACCGCCAGCTCGACCACGGCGTGCAGGTGCAGCAGCCGAGGATCGCCGCCGGGCTCATCGTCGGCGGCCACCCGGCGGTCCGAGACGACGTCTCGTGCCTGCTCACCATCGGCACCCCACAGAGCAAGAAGCCGCCGTCAGACGTCAAGAAGGCGGTGGCGGCGGCGGCGGCGGCACCGCAGCTGATGCTCTTCGGGAAAGCGATCCTCACCGAGCAGCAGATATCGCTAGGCGGCGGCAATGTCGTGCCGGCGCTGGCGAAGAAGAGCCCCTCCGACGACGACGACGTGGCCGAGAGGACGGTGAGCAACTCGGACGTGTCGAGCCCTGGGAGGAGCAACCAGGACGGCACGTCCAGTGGCGGAGCCCCGGCGGCGCGGGCGTGCTGGCAGGAGGAGTGCAACAACAGGGCGGCAGGATCTGACGACGACGAGCTCCTCGGGCACTGCAAGGTGTTCATGCAGTCGGAGGACGTCGGGCGCACGCTGGACCTCTCCGCCGTCGCGTCGTACGAGGAGCTCTACCAGAGGCTCGCCGACATGTTCGGCGTCGACAAGGCCGAGCTGACCAGCCATGTGTTCTACCGCGACGACGCTTCCGGAGCGCTCAAGCACCCTGGCGACGAGCCTTTCAGGTCCGTCCGTCCGTGCGTACCCTCGCGGCAGGGTGTTCTTTCCTTGGAAGCATCCTTTTGGGTGGGGGTACTTTGGCTTTGAATTGCTTGAAAGCTAGGACTAGGACGGTACTGATGTACGCTTGGTTTGTAACATGCTTGTGAATGTGCAGTGAGTTCACCAAGACCGCCCGGAGGCTGACCATACTGACGGACGAGAGCAGCGACAGCTTAGCGAGGTAGAGAGGAGGCTCGCCAGTCCAGTTCCAGTCTCAAGGAGACGGCGGTTTGGTCTTCTTCGGTTGGGAGCGTGGGAGGCGCCCCGGAACGGGAGCGCGTGCGTGCGTGCGTCTGATCCAGGACCAAAGATTTGTCGGACTAGTAGCTCTACAGTAGTGGAGTACGTACGTACACCTTGATGCTGCTTCTGCTGCTGCTGTCAGTTCAAGTGGCCATAACCACAATGCAGCTGCCTTTGGTCGTCACAGTGACTGATCGGATGTGTTGTGTACATCGGACCGTTGATTTGCGAACGCGATTACTGAAAGATTGTTATTATTTTTTTTGTATTTTTTATATAACTAAGGGGCTTTGGTTAGTTGGTTGGTTGTCTGGGATGCTCAAGTATTCTCTGTTCTCGTTCTGGTCCTCTGCCTCTTGTGTCTCTACTCTACTCCATCAAGTAAACCAAAAACAAAAGGCATGGACATGATGGACTGCTCGGTGCTCTCACCTGGACTGGACGGAGCTGGGATCGGCGGGCATGGTTTAGTAATTTCGCATCAAATTCATCGCATTCCACCGTCAGTCCGTCCGTCGGTCGGTGTTGTGCTGTCGTGTCGGCCCTTCTTTGACGCGCGCGCTACTTGTCACGTCCAGTCAAGGTCCATGCATGCCCTGTCATTGTTCTATTTCTACGGAGATTGTGGTGGGCGCAGCGCAGGGACAGCGGTACGTGCGTGTCCTCTCTCTCCCTCCCCACGCGCGCCTTTCACCTTTTTATACTGACACTCCCGTTCTGCGATCTACCTGCACCTGCGTACATGCTTGGCAGTGGCACACGGTTCCTCCTGGAGCTCGAGTAAATACGTACTCTCTCATCTATCCTCTGGGAATTCGTCTGCGCACGGGTGAAAAGCGTGGCACGCACACAGCACACTAGCCGCGGTCGAAACCGAGGTACAGTAGGCTCGCGCGACACACTAGCCACCACCAGTTAACCAACCAGTCCCTGCACCGTGCACGTACTGCACTGCGTGTGGAAGAGTGGAACGCTCGTGGATCTTGGCATATCCGCCGTGCTGTTGCTGGACATTGTGTACGGCCACGCATTTGCTCTCTACCGCGACCGTTTTCTGCCGCGAGGCCGTGTGGGAGCTACGCCGTCGTCCTCCTCTGCTGTGATGCACGTACGGGTGGGTGAAAAGGTAGACGGACGGACGGACGGACAGACAGACGGAGAGACGCGGTGAAACCTCGGCGAATCACTCGTGCAGAAGCGCAGAACCTTGCTTCCATGTATGGACAGCTAAAATTCTCCCTCCGAGTCGTCCAATAACTCGTGCAGTGCAGCGCATGCGTACACGAATGAGCTTCGATCCATGTATGGACAGCTAAAAATTCTCCCTCCGAGTCCGAGGCCGCGCGCGGGCGCTGGCGCCGTGTCGGCAAGCGAGTGGCGTCGCTGTCTGCCTGGCTGGTCTCGACGAGATGTCATGTCGTCGTGTCCGGATCGGGCAGAACATTGCTTGCTAATCGTCGCACGTTACTTTCGTCCCTTTACGTGCCACTGGGCTGCGAATGCGAGCGACAGGGCGATGTGTCGTGTCGTGTCTCGGCGCGTCTCGTTTATATATATTTATATATTAAGAGCTCCGAGTTCCAACAACTAAAGAAAGACCAGACCGGACGGTGTAATCTGGTCGAGCCGAATCAGGTCTGGACGTCTATAAAATAAGATCTAGAGTGCTATGGTTCAGTTTTTCACGTCTCATCCCGATTCATTAGCGACGGCGCATGCGACAATGGCGGTTGCACAAGAGCGCGCGCGGCGATGAGACCCCGATCGGTGGCCGCGGTGGCCGTGGCTCCCTGACCTCAACGCGCCGCGGTGGCGGTTTACGTGTCGGTGGCGGCGGCTCCCCGATCCAGAGGGCGAGCGACGGTGGGACCCTTGTATAGGCAAGCGACGATGTCCCCGGGG
The DNA here is from genome assembly GCA_029449295.1 of Zea luxurians. NCBI lineage: Eukaryota > Viridiplantae > Streptophyta > Magnoliopsida > Poales > Poaceae > Zea > Zea luxurians. The sequence continues at coordinate 71,886,479 of JAOPSE010000015.1, read as the reverse complement.
CCCCGAGACGGCGGCACTTTCATGACCGGCGAGCAAGCAGGGCCCAATTACATGCGAGTAGCGACTGCGACCCACGAGGCGCAAGGTTCGAGCGGCGTCCCGGAAGGCGCAAGGTGCGCGCAGCGACGATCGCGCGTGACATCCTCCGATCCGGCGCAGTTTTGGCGGCCCGAGTGACGACCTACATATGTGCTTGTGTCGTCGACGACGTCCTCCGGCGGCTACCTCCTCCAATTCGTGTTTTTTCGATTATTGTGTTTTATGCATACCACGTTTATTATTTACTCTAAAAACTGTACGATTTTACGCTTGAACATAGAGTTCATATACTAGTTTACTGAATGCATATTTTTGCATACACATTGGAAAGGCAATTCCTTGATTTATGTTATTCATAATTACCATAAAAAATCAAATCATTTATGTTCGTAAATGCCATATTTGTACGTCTGCCATAAAAGTGTCCCTAATTCTCGCATGTTCGTAATTATTATAAAAAATCAAATCACTTATTTTCGTAAATACCAGATTTTTACGTCTGCCATTAAAAATGTTCCTAATTTCCGCTGACGTTCTTGATTGGACCGATATTAGGTCTTTTATCAATTATGCTATACGATGTAAGTATTTATGCGATGTTGTATAAGAATTTATGTTCTCTGTGACTCATGTCATACAATTTTTTGCGCGCGTGCACATGAAAGGAAAATATAATCCAAAATTTGCACGCATGCAATGGAAACTCCCACGGTTTGCCATAATTTTTGGATATGTATAAAAATAAAAACCGCATGCATGCAACTCCTATATTTTCGGATCTGCCATAAAAATAGGATCGTAATTACAACCCACTAGAGCTATCAACCTCTCACATTGGCTCGATATTTACGCTTATAACTGAGGGGTTTTATGCTCAAAACTTAATATTTTTACGCTCGAACCTGGAGATGCGTCCACTAGTAAACAACATGCCAGATTTTTTACACAGTGTACCGCATTGTATAAATACTTAAATTGTGTAGCATACTTTGTATAAGTATATATCATAAACTGGTCTAACGAGTCTAGTTGCATGGCTGTTGGAGCGATTCTATATTTATGAAGGAAATAAAACATTTAAATAAGTTTTTTTGTTTCCATGCATGCTAATCGATTTTCTTTCGTCGCAAATCTTGTTGTCCTAAATTTGTGCGCATGCAGCAGGAAACAGTTTTTTACACAGTGTACCGAATTACATAAATATCTACACCGTGTAGCATAATTAGTATCAGTATATATCATAAAGTAGTTCTAACAAGTTTAGCTGCATGGCTGGTGGAGGGATCCTATATTTATGGAGGAAATAAAGCAGTAAATACGATTTTTTTATTTCGATGCATGCCAATTCATTTCCTTACATTGCACATTCTTTCCATCATAAATTTGTGCGCATGCAGCGGGTAATAGATTTTTACACAGTATATCGAATTGCATAATTGTGTACACCATGTAGCATATTTAGTATCGGTGTATATCATAAACTGGTCCTGACGAGCCTAACTGCATGGCTGTTGGAGCGATCCTATAGTTACGGAGAAAATAAAGCATTTAAAATAAAAACCGTTACACATCGCTTTCCTAAATTTACGTGCATGCAGGAAACATGTTTGACTCATGTATGCATTCTTTTTTTGCGCGCACACACGTGGCGTGGGTAGCGCACCCGATAGCCTGCTTGAGTCGACTCGCCGGGTTGAACCAGGTTGCAGGGGCGGTCGACCTGGGCTTTCATCTAACTATTGGAAGCCCAGACACTACCGGACACAACTCCTTTGCCGAGTGTCTCAGACACTCGGCAAAGGCTATTTTACACTCGGCAAAGGCTTTGCCGAGTGTAACACTCGGCAAAGAACGCTCGGCGAACTGTACATCGGCAACGGCCTCTTTGCCGAGTACTTTTTGTCGGGCACTCGGCAAAGAATTTGCCGAGTGCCATTTGACACTCGGCAAAGAAAAGTCACCGTCACGGCGCCAAGTGACGGTGACGGATCCTTTGCCGAGTGTCTTCTTTGGCACTCGGCAAAGAGACTAATTTTGCCGAGTGTCTGCTCTCGCGGCCCTCGGCAAAGATGGGTCCAGTGGGCCCCACCACCAGTCTCTGTGCCGAGAGCTCTCGTAGGCACTCGGCAAAGAAGGCTTCTTTGCCGAGTGTCTAGTGGACTGGCACTCGGCAAAAAGTCCTCCAGTGGGCCCCTTTGCCAGTCCCTTTGCCAAGTGCCTTAGCAACAACACTCGGCAAAGATGGCTTTACCGGTTCTCAGGTTTCCTTATTTGCCGAGTGCCATGGTCAGCACTCGGAAAAGATTGCTTTACCGGTTCCTAGGTTTCCTTCTTTGCCGAGTGCCAAGGTCATAGCACTCGGCAAAGCTACCCTTTGCCGAGTGTCACACTCGGCAAAGTGACCAGGATGTCCCTTTTTTATTTGTTTTTGCTGTTTCATCCAAACAAACAAAAGATATATATCATTCACATCACATTATATATCAATCGCATCACAGAATGAACACATTTATCATGAACACCATATATATCACAAAGTCTCACTAATATAAGTCTCACAAATATAAGTCAGGATCATCACAAAACAGATATAAGTCTGGATCATCACTAACATCACCAAGTATCTCACAAGACCAAGTATAACTAACATCACCAACACTCACAAATATAAGTCTGGATCATCACAAAACAGATCATCAACGAGGTGGGCATCTGGACTGGTTCGGCGAAGGGCTGGACGAAGCGTGAGGGTTGTTCGACGCCGCCGATTGACCCTGCACAGAGAAGAGATTGCATGTGTGAGAACATATGAATATATATCATGCAGTACTAAAATTTTGATACTCACAGGAGTAGTGAACTCAACAGGGTCAGCTGTAGGGAACAACGGAGGTGGTGGAGCATGACCCTGTGCGGCGCCAAGGCTCTGCATGTACGCGAACATCTCCGCCATCCTCTTCTCCAGCTCCTCACGTTGCCTCCTCTCATCGTCTAGCTGAGTCTGTAATATTTCGCCCTAATGTTACGATAATGCAAAGAGAAGATATATAATAATCAATGAACGATGAATAGATAAGGAATAACCTGGAGTTGCTGGATACGATGCTGTGAGCTGTCCTGCCGAGGTCGTATGGCTGGGCTCGCGCTCGTGCTCCTTGCTCGCACCTGAGAGAGAGTGGGAGTGGAGGACGAGTCGATTGCCCCGTCGGCAATCCAGTACCGCCCATGCCTCTTGCCTCCTCTGACCCTCATGAGGACATCTCCGTCGATGTCCTCGGTCCTCGGATCGTAATCTGGCCCATGACCTCCTTGGCCATGGCGGTGTACTCACTGAGGCGGCTGTGGATGGCGGGGTTGGTGTACGCCTCGGGCCCGTCATCCGGGTTGTAGGTGACGTCGGACGTCGCCTTCCCCTTGTGGGCCATAGCATATGCCGAGAACGTGGAGCAAGGCGCGCCACCATATGCCGTCGACTGCAAGAAAACCAACGAGATGGTTAGAAATCATGTCTAATCGAAAGTTATATACCTAAATAAAAAAGAGCGCGTACCCATGCTTCCGCGTATTTGCCCAGGCTGCGGCTGCCTTGATGGTGGGAGGGACCTTGCATCATCAAACGCCGTTCCCGGCTAGCGTTGTGCGCCTCGTCCCACTCAGCCGAGCACCACCTCTGCACCATCTGCTCCCAGCACTCAGGATACGCGGCGCACCAATGAGGAATCATCTAAAAAAATACAAGTACACGGCATATCAGAAGATAAAATTAAGCATATTTAGTACCAATAATAAAGTTTTGTATTTACCTGCAAGTACTGGTCCGGAGTCAACGACATGGTTCGGGCGTCCTTCTTGGTCACCTTCTCCCCAAGGACGGAGCCGTGGTAAGTGACGATGGCCTGGATGCGCGCCTCGTAGTGCATGTCCACGACGAGCTTCTTCCATAGGGATTGAACCCATCTGTGGCCAGCGCAACACGAACATTACGAGCCTCTTTGGCTTTCTCATGGTGAATGGCATCAAAGTGGGTCCATGCTTCACCATCGGATGCGTGAACCATCTTGTCAGGATTGTATCGTTTGCCTTTTTTGTGCCATGTCATCTGATTCGCGGATTCCTCTGTCATGTATAGACGCTGGATCCTCGGTATGAACGGAAGGTGGCGTAGGATTGTCACGGGGATGTCGAGTTGCCTCTTCTGTCTAGGGATGGCAACGGGTCGGATTCGGATCGGATATTGAAAATATCCGCCCGCAGTCATATCCACGATCATAGATAATATCCGCCCGCGATTATATCCACGGGTAGAAATTCATATCCATATCCATGCCCATCGGATTTCGGATATCCATCGGATATCCATCGGATATGATAAAACCATTTTCAACAATTGAATAACATAATTAATCAAAATACTTCCCAATTCGACATCGTACACAACTTAAAATTGAATAAAAATTTAAATATACATGTCCTTCAACAAGCAACATTCTCAACATGACAAAAATACATGTCTACATGTCTCAACATGAAAACAAATACATGTCTGCTTTTGGCCTTAAGTCTTTTGATTCTGATCCGATCCGAGTGTAGTGTTGTGTTGAGCACTTGAGCTAGTCAATGATAGTAGAATCATGTTCATCCTAGCAAACAACAAAATAGATAAATGGTTAAATCAATGATCATATTCGATAACCAAAATATAAGAACATACTAAAGAGTTGAATCATGTTACCATTTCTTCCTCTTCATCCTCCAAACAAGTCATTAGTGCATTTATAAAACAGGATTGGTCGCCTAACATGTCAGCTCGGGCCCAAGCTTGCATACACATCAACCCTTCTACTGTTTTTGGAGCAAGTCTACTACGATGTGGGCTAATTACTCTCCCCCCAGTACTAAAGACAGACTCAGATGCCACTGTTGTAACAGGAATTGCCATTACATCTCGAGCAATTTTTCTCAAAGTTGGATACTTGATCCCTGCATATTGCCACCAATTGATAATGTCAAGCTCTTGAGTTCTTGGCAGTGTTGGCTCCTCCAAGTACAAATCCAACTCAGTCCGTACAAAGGTTGAATGCTCTTCTGGTTCCTCAGACAAGAATTTGTCAAATATGCCAAACATAAGGTCATCACCTTCATTGAGGACAACATTTCTATTTGATGTCCCTACACCATCAGTTGTTGCCATGCCCTCCATTGATACTTGATATTCCAATACCAACTCATACAACAAAGAGCGAACTCTACACACTTCATTGTTGGTTCTTTTATTGTCTTCCCCATAAATGGTGCTATAGAAAGCTTTCACAAACTTCAATTTGTATCTAGGATCTAAAACAGTAGCTACCTCCATAAGCCCATGAACATCTGTCCAATACTTTTTAAATTTTTCTTTCATCAATGCTGACATCTCTTCTACCTTAGGGATTGCACTAGTCCTCCATTTCTCAATAGCCAAATAAATACCACATATCTTAGGGAAAAAAGGTTGGCTGTGACATAATTTGTTCCTGACAATAGCTCAGTTGCATCAAAAAACATCTTTAGTCTACTACAAAGCTCCCTAGCAAATTCCCAATCCTCTATTGTTGGCTTAAATGAAGTACAAAGTCTTTCTTTACTTGCAAGGCGGTCAAATACTATTTGATACTCTAGTGCAGTGCTAAGCATAATATAAGTTGAATTCCATCTTGTCTTACAATCTAGAGCTATCCTTTTATCATATTTAACATTCATTTGAGCAGCTGTGCGTTCAAAACGCTCATGTCTTTTTGGCGTGGCACACCAAAATGCAACACTATCACGTACCCTTTCAATGCCTTTATCCATAACAGTCATTCCATCTTTCACAATAAGATTAATGATGTGTGCTGCACAACGCATGTGTAACAATTTACCATCTAGCATGAGGGAGACGAGGGGCAACTTATCTTGCATAGAACTCATCAAACTATCATTGGTGGTGCAATTATCAAGAGTCACAGTCAACACCTTCTTTTCTATTTTCCAATCTTGTAGTACCTCATAAAGGACATCACTTATAACTTCACCAGTGTGTGGGGCGGGCACATATATGAACCTACAATAACCCAACATATTAATTTTAGCAACACCATCACAACAAGATTATAAGACTATAGTAGAGAACATGAAACGAAACAAAATATTACCTCAAAAGAAAAGATTTCAGCTTCCAATCATCATTGATAAAATGCACTGTAACCGACATGTATCCTTTTTGGTGGTTTGCTGTCCACATATCAGTAGTTACAGCAATTCGAGATTGGCACTGTTGGAAGGAATTCACTAAAGAAAGTCTTTGCACCTCATACATATCCAATATGTCTTTTTTAATAGTGTTTCTGGACACTACTTTGAAAAGGGGTTGTAGTGCTGCACAAAATCTTCTGAACCCAACATGATCAACCATAGAAAGTGGGTACTCATGCACACAGATCATTAGCGCAAGTTCTTTTCTAGCAACCACTTGATCAAAAACATACTTCTCAACTACAGCTCCTCCCTTCTCATTTTTGCCTAACTTCAATATTGATTGCTTTAGGCCCTTTTGACACTGCTTAGATTGACAAGTTTTAAGATGACTACGCAAGTGAGTTGTGCCAGATTTACTATCTCCAACAAAATGCTTTTTACACCAATTGCATTCAGCTTTTAATTTGCCTCCTACTGTCACTTGTTCAAACTCTAGCCATACATCAGATTTGAGCTTTCTTTTGCTTCCAACAGTTACATTACCATCTTCCCCAGCTACAACCACATTATCTGTACCTCCATCTATAGGTGTTGGAGTACCAGCAGCAGCAGCACTTGAGGACGGTGTCAGAGTATCAGTCGCAACACCTGCACTTGTTGGAGTAGTAGCACTAGCTCTGTTTGAGATCTGCGAGCTAGAGCCAATTCTAGACGTCATCCTGCTAATACATTATACATCACATGTCAAAACCGAACCAAACTAGAAACATCATACGCAGGGAACCAAACTGAACCTAAAGGAACCAAACTGGAACATCATCCGTGTATTAATATATATAACTGAACCTGAACGACGAACCTGAAGGCGCTCAACGCAGCTGTGCAGGGGCAGGGCGAAGCTTAGTCGCTCACGGCAGGGCAGAGGCGCGGTTGCTCCTGGATTAGAACGCCCTGCTCGGCTATCCTGGCTTGCCGCTTGCCTGGGTGACGGGCTGACGGCGCGTAGGGGATCCGGCCTCCGGCGCGTAGGGGATCCGGCCTCCGGCGAACGCAGGAAAGATAACTGCCCTGCCCCTGCCTGGTTGACGACGCGTCCGCGCGTAGGGGATCTGGCCTCCGACGGCGCCGCAGCGGACGCAGGAAAGAAGCACGCGTGAGGCGTCTGGCTGTTGGCTGCAGGATGCGGATGCCTGGGATTCAACCAATTGGGTCCGTGGATTCGTACACCAATGCAATGGCCTCACACGTTATCAGATAAGCCACGATTAGTACTTAGGGATTAGGGTGGGCTGGACGCTGGTGGCTCGGTGCTTTGGTGGGCTGAATATTATTTTGGTGGGCTGGCGTCTGGGCTCAATAATGGACTAATGGTTAATTTCGGATATCCAACGGATTATCCACGGGTGAGATTTAATATCCAAATTCATGCCCATTTTATCTCGGATCGGATACGGATCTAACCCGCGGGTCAAAAATCATATCCATATCCTAATCCGTCGGGTCGGATATCCGCCGGATATCCAAATCCACGGATGAAATTACCATCCCTACTTCTGTCCATCACCAGAGTCTACCTCCATGAACCTAGACGATTTACACTTCGAACAGTACTTTGCCTCAGTGTGTTCTTTCCTAAATAGGACGCAGCCCTTCGGACAAGCATGTATCTGCTCATACATCATCTTGAGTGCACGAAGGAGTTTCTGTGCCTCGTACATGCTCTTTGGCAGAACGTGATCCTCCAGAAGCAGGCTGCCAATAACTGTCAATAAACCATCGAAGGCGTCTCGACTCATGCTATACTGCGACTTGAACGCCATTATACGCCCAATGGCATCCAGTTGAGAAACCTTTGTCTTGTCGTGAAGGGGTTTCTGTGCCGCGTCAAACATGTCGTAGAATGCCTTTGCGGTCGCCTCTGGCTCGTCCTCCATACGTCCTTCGACGAACTGTGCCTCGTGATAGTCGTTCAACATGTCCGCTACCCCGGCATCAGCATCGTAATCCTCGACGCGTTGTCTCACCACCTCCTCTCTCGTGCGATGCGCTTCACCATGGAAGATCCACCGAGTATAGTCTGGCGTAAATCCATTCTTCCAAATATGTTCTACCATGGCCTTCTTTGGTTTTCTTTTCCGGTTGTCACATTTGCTGCACGGACAAGGGACTAGACTAGCTCCTTTAGCAGCTTCGCCATATGCCCGTTCCACGAAAGCATCGGTCTTCCTAATCCAATCTGGGGTGACATCATTATGTCTTATGCGGCCCGTGTACATCCACTCACGGTCCTCCATCCTCTAACATATATAACCGAGTATAGTTTAATATAGACATGTAATGCATGTACACTATGATCCTACCTTCTAATAGGTGAGGATAGGTCCTAATCCCACCCGCGGTTGCGTAGATGGAGTTAGTTTCCATGCTCTACTCCGATCCAAGATAGAATTTCGACAGCACCTCCCCGCTGATCTCCGGATACACGTCATGGCAGGGAGAGTGTACTGTCCGGAGAACAACAGGGAGGTGACGCCGAAACTCTATCTCGGATCGGAGTAGAGCATGAAACTAACATCATCTACGCAACCGCGGACTGTCCAAAAAACATGGACAATTCGAAATTGATACATTTGTAGATATGCAAAGATCTGCATATCTACACTGTATCTCTTTCGAACGGGAGATGCCTAACTGGGTTACGTGATCTACGACCATGATGCGGAAATAAAGGTTATACCTAGGGTGGCGGTGGAGTCAGGCTAGTGGGGCTGTGGCGGGTCGGTGCAGTGGCGACGCGACGCGGTGCAGGCAGACCCGCAGCGGCTAGGAAGACAAGTATCTTCTCTGTAAAAAAGAAACACAAGTCTGTTAATACAAAAAAAATCGATAGCACCTCCACTGTACGTTGAGGTTTTTAAAACCTGCAAATAAAACTAACAGCACGATGGCTGACATGCACACAGTAAGAAAAAATTCACCTAAAGTATACACTACTAGCAGTTGTCATATTTCTTATTTCCCATTGCAAGCCATCACAATGCTTCATGATGGAGATGCGAATAACTTGGTAGATCAACAACTACATGGTGAATTGACGCATAAAAAGTGTATACCTCGCGTGGGGGCGACGATGGTACGCGTGGTCGGGCGGCGGTGGCGAGGGGCACGACGACGCGGGCGCAAGCACGGCGAGCGCGGCGGGCACGGGTGAGGGGCACGGCGGCGCGGGCACGGCGAGCACGGCGGGCGCGGGTGAGGGGCACGGCGGGCGCGGCTGCGGGCACGGCGAGCGCGGGCGCGGGCACGGCGAGCACAACGGGCGCGGGCACGGCGAGCACGGCGGCGGTGACGGCGAGCACGGCGCGGCGGTGGTGACGGCGAGCACGGCACGCGTGTGAGTGGGTGGGGTCGGCGGTGACGGCGAGCGAAGGCGCGGGCGCGGCGATGGCGAGGGGCTGGCGCGGCGGTGAAGGCGAGGGGCTGGCGCGGCGGCGGGCGGACGGCGCGGCGGCGAGTCGACGGCGGCGCGCGGATGGCAGTGAGAGAGTGAGATGAGAGAAGGAAGGAGAAAGGTTCTCCGCGGGGGTTTATTTCTCTTCTTTGCCGAGTGCCCGCGATCTGGCACTCGGCAAAGATTTTTTAAAAATTTTAAAATATTCTTTGTCGAGTGCCGGATCGCTGACACTCGGCAAGGAGACTTTGCCGAGTGTCCCCTGGGCGGCACTCGGTAAATATGCTTTCATAACTCTTTGCCGAGTGTCAACCAGCTGGCACTCGGCAAACCAGCCTTTGTCGAGTGTCATCTCTGGACACTCGGCAAAGTACATTTTTATTTTTTTATTTTCCCTACCAAATATTTTGTGGTATGTTCCTGCACTATATAGACCTACATGTACCATTTTGAGACAATTATAAAATTGTTTTCTATAGCTAGTAGATTTAGTTCGTTTATTTGAATTTCTTCGAAAAACTCACATTTGAACTGCAGGTCACTCGAAACTTGGAAAACTGTGCATGCAAAAATAATATCCATTCTACTTAGCACAAGTTACGACCGATTTCAGGATCGGATCGGAAACTTCGAGCACCATGCTAACTCAACATGGTCGTGAACTTGCCATACAGCTGTTTAAAAATTTTATAAAACACAAACAAACTTAGAAAATCATGAAACTTGTACACATGTCATGATATCATATGTAGAGTCTGTGATAAAAAATTTAGAATGTTTGGAGAAAGTTGTGAGACATTATGTGTAGAAACCTAAGAGAACCACACATGAAATCATAGAATTTCAATGTGGATCTCTTAGGTTTGTACACATAGTGCGTTACAGCTTACTCGAAACTTTTTCAATTTTTTATCACAGCCTCTACATATGATATCATGACACGTGGACAGGTTTCATGATTTTCTGACTTTGTTTTTGTTTTATACAATTTTTAAACACCTGGATGGCAAGTTTACGGTCATGTTGAGTGAGCATGGTGCTCGAAGTTTCCGGTCCGCTCCTGAAATCGGTCGTAACTTGTGCTAAGTAGCATGGATATCATTTTTGCATGCACGTTTTTCCAAGTTTCGAGTGACCTGCAGTTCAAATCTGAATTTTCCGAAGAAATTCAAATAAACAAACTAAATGTACTAGCTATAGAAAACACTGTTATAATTGTCCCAAAATGGTACATGTAGGTCTACATAGTGTAGGAACATACCACAAAAAGTTTGGTGACCAAAATAAAAAAATAAAAACATGCTTTGCCGAGTGTCTAGGACACTCGGCAAAGACTCTCTTTGCCGAGTGCCAGATATTTGACACTCGGCAAAGACTGACGGTCGTCAGTTGTAGACGGCCGCTAACGGCCCTTTGCCGAGAGCCATGTTTGCCGAGTGCTTGACGCTCGGCAAAGCAGTCTTTGCCGAGTGCTTGGCTGTGCCGAGTGTCCTACACTCGGTAAACAAGCTCTTTACCGAACACAGGACTTTGCCGAGTGCGGCGCTCGTCAAAGTCTGCTTTACCGAGTGCCCGATAAAAAGCACTCGGCAAAGCCACCGGCACTCGGCAAAAGCCCGGATTCCGGTAGTGAGAGCTCTAATATACCTATCCTCTTTCTATATATACTCTATTAAGAACATAATGTGGGCATAATCTAATTGGTCACCTGGTACTAGCACAGCTTCACCATCCACGCTGACGCTCTAGACCCGTCCCACGCGCTTCGACTGGTTCTTCCGTCCCTCTCCCCGCTCTCAACTACTACCCTATCCAGCATCCACACAGTCAGCTTTTACGCCTGCTCAGCACCCGACCCCACCAACGCAGCTACTATACCGTGCAAAAAATGTGTAGAACAAACACTCGAATCCATACCTCCAACTCCGAAAAATTGAGGCTCACTACCGTACCATATGTATCTTAATATTTAGAAATAAATAATAATTATATTTAATAAATATCTTAATACCTATTTATACTATATAAAAAACCCGTAGCACATGTAATCGAAGCTGCAGAGAGACTGTCACGTGGTGGGGGATGCAGGAACGGATCCTCGCCGCAACGCACACGTCGTCTCTGCACAGTAGTCGTCCACCAAGCGAGCCACGGTGCGCGCGACTGGGAAACCGATCAGTGCAGCGTTGATTATTCCATTTTCTTGCACACGCACGCACGGCCCGGAGACGACGTGGAGTGAAGAGCCGTCGGTTTATTACCTTGTACTCCCTATCTCTACTATACCTTAAGTACATAGTGAGGGCGTCCACACCTCACCGTGCCCCCGCCTATCCCCCACGCGCGGCTTCCTCCCCACACGCTGCAGCTGCCACCCTTGCCCCAAATCCTCGCCGCCCGCCTTCAACGCCGGCAGCCGCACCCCAAATTCCTCCCCACCATCGGCGCCCTTTCCCAAACCCACCCGCGGCTTCCTCCCCCACCAACGGCGCCCTGCCCTACCATGCCCCCGCCCCCGCCCCCGCCATGCCCGTGCGGCCCCGCCTACGCCCGTGTGCATCCTGGTCGTCCACTACGCTCGCGAGAGCAACCCTAGGTCTCGCTCCTCCCTCCGTAGCTGTCGCCGCCCTGCCTCACCCCCTTCCGCACGAGCCATAGCCGGCCCCTCACCGCTCGTGCAACCCCCCTGCTCCTCCGTCCGCAGCGCGCGCGCCGCCGGCTATGCGCCGATGTCGAAGGTGGTGGGAGCAGAGCGACGTGACGTGACGCCGTGCTTGGCTGCTAGCCAACCAGCGCCTCCGTCCGGCCTCCACCCGGGTCTCCACGCCGCCACCGTCAGAAGACACCAGCGCCTCCATCCCCTCCCTCCCTTCACCCGCTCTCCACGACCTCAAACAAAGGCAGAAAGGGTGCAGCCGCGACATGGAGCCCGGTCGCATCCCATGGAGGGACAGTCTCCAATGGATCCATGGCTTGAAGGTGTCATCACCTCTCGAGGATTCAAGATATGAGGCACTAAATCGGCGTAGAGGTCAGTGGCGCTAGATCTGCCTGTTTCCAGCCCCTCTCTCGCGCCGGATCCATGGCTCTTCTCCCTCCCCTCTCTCCCTTCTCCTTCCTTGTATGTCCGAGTTGCGCATAGGTGGGGGCTCCACCATAGAAAAGCTACCCTTTCCCTCTTTAGTTATTTTTGGGGTAATGCTTGCAATTGCTATCCGACGAGTTTCTTGAATTAGCTTGTGAAATGACGTTGTTTCAGCTGTTGATTTTAGCAGGCGCTTTGAGTTTCTATTGCCAGTGCACCCATGTCCAATTGTCCAAGTTCAACAGGATCTTCGGGAAGCCCAAGGAGCAGCCCAACTCCAATGCCTTGATCACTCTAGACAAGTTAAATGAGGTTCATTTTATATAACTATAAATATACATGTTGTCTTGTGCCAAATGCTTGCAGGTTCTGTAGTGTGCCTCATGTTGCCCAGTCGAGTATGGGGATGACAGATGCATCCCATTCTCTTGTCCAGCTCTTCTGGCTCTGAAAGAACTTGGAGCTATTTTGAAGGGGTAAGATTCTAACTCCAAGTTATATTATTAATACATATCACTTGTTATTTCAGATTTTTCATTTGTGAAGTATCAACAAACTTAGATTTGCTGCCTCAGTTTTGGTCAAGTGAAGACGATGATCTTGGTGTGTGATACCTGCCTTTGAGTTTTCATATGTTACCTGCTGCTAACATTACAGTATAACATATCAAATCCATAATAAAGATAATATCATCATCATGACAAAGAAAATTGCCTTGGAATAGTGCCATATGTTCAAACGGAGAAGTCATGGTAAGAAATCCATCTAAGGATTAAGGGAATCTTGCAGGTCAGGGATGTGTTCGTTGGGTTTCATGCCTTTCTTGCCTTGGATGTTTCTTCAGCATAAGTTCTCCCAACCCAAGCAAATCAATGTGCTTTCTCCCCTGCGCGCCATCTCCCATTTAATTTTCCAGCTGGCGTCCACACAAAGAAAACTCTGCCAGTAGGCCAAAGTTTTGTTTCATCACGCTCCCTTCCTTCTATAAATTGTTGCCCATGGACATTCAGACCCAGCCAGTCACAGCATTCTTCTTCCTCCGCACATAAACCTTCTCCACCTTGTTTCTTTCCAAGCCACCATGGCCTCCAAGCTGAGTTTCAAGAGGGTAGACAGCATCGCCGAAAGCATGCCCGATGCGCTGAGGCAGAGCCGGTACCAGATGAAGAAATGCTTCCATAGGTGAGCCTACCTTAGAAGAAGGCATCATCATATATATGGATCGAGAGGGTTCACATTTGCAGTTCTGAAAGCAAACAAACAAATTTTCAGGTATGTTTCCAAGGGAAGGAGGCTCTTGAAGAACCAGCAGCTCATAGAGGAGCTGGACAAATCACTGGATGACAAAGTCGAGAGGGAAAAGCTTGTTGAAGGCTTCCTGGGTTATATTATTTGTTCCACGCAGGTGATCTCATCTCGCGTTAACATATTTTGCAGTAATTATTCAGTTTTTCTGGAATGGTCCTGTTCCTGTATTAACAGAACAAAAAATCACACAACTCTTATCTCTGCAGGAAGCAGTGGTGCTACCGTCCTATGTCGCATTTGCTGTCAGGATGAATCCTGGCATCTGGGAGTATGTCAAAGTTCATTCTGATGACCTATCGGTCAAAGGAATCACACCCTCTGAGTACCTCAAGTTCAAGGAGACATTATATGACGAGAACTGGTATGCATTCTTCATCGATCTAGGAGCCTATACATACATTAATCACACACTCCTAGATTAACCTACCTCGTCGACGGCTCCTTCCCCGACGAATGGGCAGGGTTCTCGCGCAAGGCGTTTGACAGCTTCTGCGGCTTCGTCAGGCTCTTCGTCGCCTCGGCCGTCATGATGTGGTTTGTATCCGTCTTCTGTTTCCTTGTTCCAGCTTGATATATATAACATGGCACATCACTTGCAGCCTGGAGATGTGGTATTATACGGTGGTGCTCATTCTTATGGGATGCCTGAAGAACCTAGAGATTCAAGTTGATGTGATTTCCATATGGTCAGTGCCATTTGTTTCTAACAGAATCTGCCTCTGCATTTCACTGAGAACATGACTCATCGGCCTGCCCCTCGCGGCTGTGTTTGGCTTCAAGCTGAAGCTCAATGCAACGGTAAGACAGGGCTGTATGATGTGATGCTGCTGCTGCGTATTTGATGGCCTTACAGAATGTTTATTTAGTTATCACTTCTCACCTTTTCATCCTTAACAGGTTCTTTGCCATCAATGGTTGACCGATCCAGTGAGGGGCCTCTTCCCTGATATACAATTTTGGAAACAATGTGAGAAATTTTCAAGGTTGTGTTCTTTTTAAGCAACCCATTTTATTTGAAAGGAAAAAGATCATGACCATGCCTTCATTTTTTAGCCTTCGCATTGTTAAGTTATGTTTCTCTCTCTTGCTCTTGTGGTGGTCAGGGTTCTATTGTGTGTGATTCTCTTGATATTGAAGATGCGGATGAGGGGTCAATTTTTTATGCAAATTCCACAAGATTGGCTACTCAAGTTAGTTCTCTACTGACAACCATATTTTTTTCCATGAATAACACGTTCATGCCCAACAATAGTTGACCTGGTTACTGTCCATGATCTGTTTGACACACTTACATGTTCATTTGGAGGCTGAATAGCACCTTCATGCCCAATAATAGCCATCTCTATGTATTGATAGAGCGTCAGATATTCACACCAATTGTCCCTTTGATTTTTTTGGTCTGAGCTTGTTGAATTGTGTAATACCAACAATTATATTTGATGAAAGTACTTGTATAGTTAATTTTTAAATGTTACTCGCAAATTTTAAGCAAGGTGCTATTTCTATGCACTTAGAATTATTTATATCTGCCACGCATGTGTTATATTTGTCACAAGAGAAGCATCATTAATTGTTCGAACCAACAAGGAGAGACTGGTCCCAATAATTGGCAGGGGGCTTCATACAACAATCTTAGTCGCTAATCGAGGACTTCACCTTATTCGTGGTATCAATCGGTTAAATAATTCAGATGCTATTGGCTTGTTTGAAGTTGCAAACATGTTCTGTACCTTGTAAAGGATCCAAAACTTTTGGTTTTGGTTATGAGCCAGAATTCCATATTGCTGTTTGACTAGCTTTTCAAGAGCTGGGTGTGAGTATCTGACCAAAATTTAGAGTTTATCTTATTTTGTTCTGAATGTATCAGTCCTATAACTTATAGCCTAACAACAATGCAAAATTAAGAGTTATTCTTACTAAGAAGTCAAAGTAACTATTCCTCCATTTAAACATTAAGAAATAAATTTTTGAATAAAGAAACAATAGATTATGATTTAGGAAAAGATACAAAGCAACAATGCCTAGGATAAACACAAAGATGCGGTCATTGAGTGGTGCCGCACTGGTGAGGGGTGGTGCTAACGAGGGGGTGGCAGGTTGGCCGAAAAGGTAGTTGAGTGGTGTCGAGTGGTGAGGATCTAAGGTGAGGTCGGAATATGTTTTTATCTATCAACTGATTGTCACGGCAAGATGTCGTTAGCTAAGAAGGAACAGGTACTCAGAAACTTCCTCCTCGCAGGTCAATTCTGGTTGTTTCAACGTCTCTTTCACATTTGCCTAAATACTTTGGGTGTTCTATGACCAGGTTTGCAGTCACCGACTTGTACCACGCTTGGATGAGCCTGTGATTGGTGTGCCTATTACGAAGAGGCCAGATTTCTTATCTTACAGATCAGTTGTATTTGCCATACTATTCTCAACAAAGCCCCATCTCCAAGAATACCAAGTTTGTTGCTGCTACAGGGACAAAGCCCCCATTTCAAGTCGTCCAAGAATACCAAGCTTGTTGCTGCTACAGAAACCGTAGCAACACACATCATATGTCCAGCTAAAAGTTCGCTATATGCTTTATTCTTTTAAATATTTGTACACATGTACATCGAAACCACACGAAAAAGAATGAGCATTCATATCTGAATGTCAACCTTGTTTTGCTGCTTCTTTTAGCCCTTTGTTTAGTGTGGGCCACGGCCCAGGAGCTCAAACACCATGAGCTTTCTTCAAGTGGAGTGCATACTGGTCTCTAGGCTTCTTTTGTGTCTGCAGATCAATCTATACATATATATTTTTAAAAGATAAATATATAAATCAACAGGAGCAACATGAGACCTGTTAGGTGTAACTTGGTTGTGGCCGTCACCACGACGATCATTGCGATATTGCTCCCATACCAATGCACAGTGAAAACCATCCAAGCTTTTATTGGTGGACAGCTATCCCTTTTACACATGTGTTCTTCGCTTTCATGTAATCTGTTGTGCACTAATATTTTATCAAATAATTGTACGCCGTTGCAACGCACGGGCACTATACTAGTGAACAGTATAATAGGGGCGACATTACATTGCATGGGAAGGTAAAACGAAACGTCACGGGACGGGGGGGGGGGGGGGGGGGGGGGGGGTGGGCTACAGAACAAAAGTGAGCTCGAACCGTCACCATAGGATAACAGCCAGCAACGAGCTAGCTAACCTATCTAGCTACTTGGATTCTTGGACGCATCGACCAAAGCCTGCGGTTGGATTGGATGGCAATGGCGACACCGCAAAAATTAAATACCCTTCGCTCTCACGTACCGGCCCTGCACACGCGGCTTGCCTTATATATATATATATTATTAGCATAAAAAACGATTTGTTACAAGCAGCCACACGCAACAAAAAGGCAGCAACGAGAGCAAGACAACAAAGCTAAGGGCAGCTTATCGTCGTAGTTCGTCGGTCGCAATCGTACCGAGTGCACCAGTGCTGCAGCATCTTGTGCAGTGCGCGGGAGCTATGATGTTTTTTTTTACTTTGAGGTGATAGTTGACGTTCTTCTTTAGGGTTTGTTCGGTTCTACCCCAATCCATATGGATTGAGGGGATTGAAGGGGTTTTGATCCCTAGTAAGTCAAAATCTCTCTCAATCCGTATCAATCCCCTTCAATCCATATGGATTGAAAATAACCGAACAAGCCCTTATAGGGGCGTGACAGGGATGATCTCCCCACTCGAAAAATGACGAGAACCGGTAACTTTCACCGTTCTCGGCTTCGAAAACCGGTCGGGTTTCTGAATCTGAGTGTATCCTGGTTTCAAATTTTAAAATATAAAAGTCAAACTTTGGTCGACAAAACGGCTTTTTAGAAAATCCAAAACGAAATTGTAAATATAGGGGGGGCGTGTACAATCTAGAGACTTCGGTTCAGTTTTTCAAGCACAAGAAAACGTTAATAAACAAGACGATTGTATCGTCGTGAGCCCTATAAATTATTAATATAGTCAAGACACAATATGTATAGAGAGACGTATAGAGAGACATGCTCTCCACGAAGAGTCCGTCTCTTGATTTTTTTTCACTTAGTCCCCCAAAAACCTCTCAAGGGGAGTTTAATGAAAAAAACACAAGAGACGAGCTCTTCGCAGAGATCCCATCTCTACACGACTCTCTATACATATTGTCTCTTCACTGCATTAATGATGTAACAGATTTTAAAGAAGCCCACTGTATGATGGAGTTTTTAGCCGTCTCTTTTACTTAGAAAACCGAGCGAGAGGCTCTAGGTTGTACACGACCTTACTTCTTTTTCCGAGCACACTTAGCCGAGAAAGGCAACCCCTTACTTCACTGTTACGACTGGTTTTATTAAAATACTCATGCATGCTAAGTCTTAGATTTTGGTGCATGAGCATGATCTTCTTGCTCTAAGGTTAGTAACAATCATTTATTTCTTTAATTTGTAGCATTCGATTATTTTGATACCTGGATTGCTTGATTCTCTAGTTGTTTCTCTATTTTAGAGAGAGGAGCACTAATATCATGGTGAGCCCATCTTCCAAAAATTTGACACCCATGACCCATTTAGATTTCTAGCAAACTACATGGTGGTTTTGATTACGGTTAGTATGCGATGCTCTAGTTCTTGTATAGAATAGCGTAGAGTTTTTATTTTACCGTTCTCGGTTTCAAAAACTGGCCTGGTTTTTTTGAATGTATTTCAGTTTCAAATGTTAAAATATAAAAGTCAAACTTTGATTGATAAAACGACTTTTAGAAAATCCAAAAGGAAATTGTAAATTTGGAGGGACATGTATAACCTAGAGACTTCGGTTCGGTTTTTCAAGCATACAAGAGAAAGCTAATAAACAACGCGATACAATCGTGAGCCCGTAAATCATAAATGCAGTCAAGACATAATATGTATAGATACTCGTATAGAGAGACACACTCTCCACAAGAGCCCATCTCTTGATTTTTTCACTTAGCTCCCTAAAGACCTCTCAAGGGGGGTTAAATGAAAAAAACACAAGAGACGAGCTCTTCGCGGAGAGCCCGTCTTTACACGACTCTCTATACATATTGTCTCCTCACTGCATTAATGATGTAACAGATTTTAAAGACATCCCATTGTATGATGAAGATTTTAGCCACGAGAGGCTCTAGGTTGTACGCGCCCTTACTTCTATTCCGAGCACACTTAGCCGAGGAAGCGCTTTCACAACCCTTACTTCCTTGTTACGACTGGTTTTATTAAAATAATCATGCATGCTAAATCTTAGATTTTGGTGCATGAGCATGATATTCTTGCTCTAAAGTTAGTAACAAGCATTTATTTCTTTAATTTGTAGCATTCGATTATTTTGGTACCTGCATTGCTTGATTCTCTAGTTGTTTCTCTATTTTAGAGGAGCACTGATATCATGGTGAGCCCATCATCCAAAAACTTTACACCCATGACCCATTTAGATATCTAGCAAACTATATGGTGGTTTTGATTACGATTAGTATGTGATGTTTTAGTTCTTGTATAGAATAGCGTAGAGTTTTTTTCTAGTAGAACTATCAATTGCAATTTTGATGAGCACACACATATGACACCTAGCAACACAATGTTTTTGAGCTATAATTGTTTTATGAAGGCTTTTGTTTTTTAATTTTCTTGTAATTAGTTTCTTTATTTTTATGTGGCATGAAGTAGAATAATTGTTATTCAAGAGGGTGCTACCAATTTTAATGTTGAAGAACACATCTATGTGACACCTATGTCAAGGACCTCGGGGCCCAAGGTAGCAGGGCCTTGACTACGAAGATCGTAGTCGCGGTCCGTGGCCGCCGACATGGTTATACCCCCACGCTGCCGTACCCTGTCGGCTACGTTATGCCCCTTGGCCACCAGCTTGGGTGAGAGAGGAGGAAGAGATTGGATAGGTAATTTTTTTTATTATTCCTCTCCCTGCGATACAAGGTATATAAATGGCCTTTGGCCCAACAATCTTTCCTAAAGTTAAGGACTAATAATAAGAGGCAACAATCAAATCTCCTAATTTTTCTCCTAGCCCAACTATCTTTCCTAAACTTAAGGAACTAATAATAGATGGTAGCAATCAAATCTCCTAGCCACTTTTGGTGGTCCTTTCCTTAACCAAGCGCTCGACGCACTCAGCAGCCCGACGCACGTCACGCGCCCGACGACGTCTAGTGTACGTGCACCCCCACATGACATCTCTCCCCTCTTCGAGAGGCAGATCATCCTCAAGCTGGAACTCAGGGTACCGCGTGGTGAATATGTCGATGTCCTCCCAGGTGGCTGATGCTGACAAGGTACCCTTCCAGTGAATAAGCACTTGGCGCACCCCTCGAGCCAAGCGTGTCTTAACAGCACACTCTGGTTTAGGCACCACCGCGCCATGGTGGATCGTCGGTAGGGGCAGTGGAGCTTGCGATGCCGAGTCGTGGAACTTCTTGAGGAGGCCGACGTGGAAGATGTCGTGCAGGCGAGCTTGGGGCGGCAGATCAAGGCGAACCACGACTTCGTTGATGAGTTCGACAACACGGTACAACCCGTAGAAGCGAGGCTTCAGCTTGCCAGCGACAGTAGGAGGCATGGACGCTGTGGGGCGCTGTCGCAGGCGAAGGAGGACCCAATCACCGACTTGGTGAGCGACCTGCCGGTGTCCCCGATCATAGTAGCGCTTTGGGGCGCCTGAGCTTGCAACAGCTGGGCACGAATGTCCTCTAGAAACTCGACGCGTTCCTCCATGGTCTTAGCCACCGCAGCTACCCGCGTCTCGCCTGGCTCATAAGACCAGATAGATGGAAGATCGCGACCGTAGACAACGTGGAATGGCGCTCCTGCAGCGACGACTGGTAGGCTGTGTTGAAGATGTACTCCACCCAAGGGAGCCAGCGCAGCCACTCACACGGCCGATCACCTGTAAGACACCGCAGGTACATGATGATGGCCTGATTAGCTGACTCCAACTGGCCATTGGATTAGGGTGGAAAGTCGTCGTCATCTGTAGCCTAGTGCTGCTCAAGCGCATCAACTCATGCCAGAAGTTGGAGGTGAACACCGTGTCATGATCCGACATGATGGACTGTGGCACGCCATGGAGGCGCACAATGTCGACGAAGAAGGCGTGAGCCACACTCTCGGCGGAGTACGGGTGCGCAAGGGGAATCAAGTGGCAGTATTTGCTCAACCTGTCCACCACCGTCTAGATGACAGACTTGCCCCAGACGCGCGGCAGCGCCTCGATGAAGTCCATGGCAATGTCCGTCCACACCCCTTGCAGCACGGGCAGTGGTAGAAGGAGGCCAGTCGGGTGTAGGTGTTCGGATTTGTAGCGTTGACACGTGGGGCATGCGCGAACCATATCCGGCACCAACTTCTTCATGTTAGGAAAATGGAAATCGTGTCGCAGCCGGTGCAGGGTAAGTTGCACGCCTTCGTGCCCCTCCTCGTGGACGGCCACCATGATTTCCTGAAGGAGGGCAGACGAGGGTGGTACGTACAGCCGCCCGTTGTACTGCACCATCCCATCCACCACTGCCCATGGCAGTGTTCGCGAGCCGGCGTGGATTTCCTCCCAGAAGGCAATGATAGCCGGATCGGACTCCTATTGCTGACGAAGCCGCTCAATGAAGTCAAAGCGAGGTGCAGATAGCACCAAGACCGCGAGGTCCTCAGGCGTGTCCCAGCGCAATAGGGCGTCAGCCACGTCGTTGGTGTGCCCCAACTTGTACTCGACGGTGAAGTCGAAGCCCTGTAGTTTCCCCACCCAGTGTGTTGGGGAATCGTCGAGAGGCGCTGGTTGAGAAGATACTTGAGGTTGAAATGATCAGTCTTAACGATGAAGCGTCGGCCCCATAAAAATGGCCTCCAGTGGCGCACTGCGTGCATCAGCTCGATCAGTTCATGCTCATACGCGGCGAGCGCACAATGAAGAGGCGCCACCGGTCGGCTGAAGAAGGTTACAGGGTGGTTGTCCTAGATCAGCACCACCCAAAGCCATGTGACGAGGCGTCACACTCGACGTTGAATGTCTTGGAGAAGTCCGGCATGGCGAGGACCAGGGCCAAGGTCACCGCATCCTTGAGGCAGCAAAGCAACAGTGGCCTCGTCCAACCATGAGAACCCATACTTCTTGAGGAGGGCGGTGAGCGAGGCGGCGATGGTGCCGTAGTTGTGCGCGAACTTGCGGTAGTAGCCCGCCAAGCCGAGGAAGCCCTGAACCGCCCGCGCAGAACATGGACAACGCCAGTCCCGCACTGCCTACACCTTGGCCGGGTCCATGGCAACGCCCGTGGCAGAGACGATGTGTCCCGGGTACACGACCGACGAGGTGGCAAACACACACTTGGTGCGTTTGAGGAAGAGCTGGTGGCGCCTCAGCTTTCAGAAGACTGCTCAGATATGACGCAGATGGTCCGCCCATGTCTGGTTGTATATCAGAATGTTGTCAAAAAAGACGAGGACAAAGAGGCAAAGAAACGATTAGAGGATGTCATTCATCAGCGCCTGGAACATGGCCAGGGTGTTGCACAGCCCGAAAGCCATGACCAAGAACTCATAGTGGTCAACATGTGTCCAGAAGGCGGTCTTGTGGATGTCGGTCGGCCGCATGCGGACCTGGTGGTAGCTGGAACAGAGGTCGAGCTTGGTGAAGAAGCGCGCCCCATGGATCTTGTCCAGCAGCTCGTCGATCACCGGGATGGGGAAGGCGTCCTTGACCGTTAGCGCATTGAGCGTGAAAGTCGCCTAGAGGGGGGGTGAATAGGGCGAATCTGAAATTTAACAACTTAATCACAACTACAAGCCGGGTTAGCGTTAGAAATATAAACGAGTCCGAGAGAGGGAGTGAAAACAAATCACAAGCGAATAAAGAGTGAGACACAAGGATTTGTTTTACCGAGGTTCGGTTCTCGCAAACCTACTCCCCGTTGAGGTGGTCACAAAGACCGGGTCTCTTTCAACCCTTTCCCTCTCTCAAACGGTCCCTCGGATCGAGTGAGCTTCTTCTTCTCAAACAAATGGAACACGAAGTTCTCGCAAGGATCACCACACAATTGGTGTCTCTTGCCTCAATTACAAGTGAGTTTGATCTCAAGAAAGATTGAGAAAGAAAACAAGCGATCCAAGCGCAAGAGCTCAAATGAACGCGACAAATCACTCTCTCTAATCACTAAAGCTTTGTGTGGAGTTGGGAGAGGATTTGATCTCTTTGGTGTGTCTTGTATTGAATGCTAGAGCTCTTGTAAGTGTTTGGAAGGTGGAAACTTGGATGACTTGAATGTGGGGGTGGTTGGAGTATTTATAGCCCCAACCACCAAACTTGACTGTTGGTGGAGGCTGCAGTCGACGGGCGCACCGGACAGTCCGGTGCGCCAGCCACGTCACCCGACCGTTAGGGTTCGACCGTTGGAGCTCTGACGTGTGGGCCCACCTGGCTGTCCGGTGGTGCACCGGATAGGCCCTGTAGGCTGTCCGGTGCGCCGCCTCATGCGTGCCTGACTTCTGCGCGCTCTGGCGCGCATTAAATGCCTCTACAGGTGACCGTTGGTGCGAAGTAGCCGTTGCTCCGCTGGCTCACCGGACAGTCCGGTGTGCACCGGACATGTCCGGTGAATTATAGCGGAGCGGATTCCCGAAGCTGGCGAGTTCAGAGTCGCTTGGTCTTGGGGCACCGGACACTGCCCGGTGGTGCACCGGACAGTCCGGTGAATTATAGCAAAGCGCCTCTGAGAATTCCCGAAGGTGCGAAGTTCAGCTTGAAGTCCCCTGGTGCACCAGATAGTCCGGTGCGCCAGACCAGGACACACTTCGGTTATCCCTTACTCTTTTTGTTGAACCCTTTTCTTGGTCTTTTTATTGGCTTATTGTGAACCTTTGGTACCTGTAGAACTTATAGACTTGGGCAAACTAGTTAGTCCAATTATTTGTGTTGGGCAATTCAACCACCAAAATCAATTTAGGAATATAGGTGTAAGCTTAATTCCCTTCAATCTCCCCC
Source organism: Zea luxurians (assembly GCA_029449295.1). Lineage (NCBI taxonomy): Eukaryota > Viridiplantae > Streptophyta > Magnoliopsida > Poales > Poaceae > Zea > Zea luxurians. The sequence continues at coordinate 71,862,386 of JAOPSE010000015.1, read as the reverse complement.
TTTTTGGTGATTGATGCCAACACAAACCAAAGCAAGTATAGAAGTACATAAATGAACTACTTTGCATAATGTAAGTGCAAAGGTTACTTAGAATTGAGCCAATATAAATACTTATAAGATGCGCATGGATTGTTTCTTTAATTTTTTGACATTTTGGACCACGCTTGCACCACATGTTTTGTTTTTGCAAATTCTTTTTGTAAATCCTTTTCAAAGTCCTTTTGCAAATAGTCAAAGGTAAATGAATAAGATTTTGTGAAGCATTTTCAAGATTTGAAATTTTCTCCCCTTGTTTCAAATGCTTTTTCTTTGACTAAACAAAACTCCCCCTCAATAAATTCTCCTCTTAGTGTTCAAGAGGGTTTTAAGATATCAATTTTAAAAATACTACTTTCTCCCCCTTTTGAACACAGTAAGATACCAATTTGAAATTTACCAATTGAAAATCATTAGTTTTAAAATTAGGGTGGTGGTGCGGTCCTTTTGCTTTGGGCTCATACTATCTCCCCTTTGGCATGAATCGCCAAAAACGGAATCATTAGAGCCCTTTACTAACTATTTTCTCCCCCTTTGGCAAACAATGATATGGGTGAAGATTATACCAAAGACGGAGAGATACTCGGAACGACGGCGAAGGATGAGTGATAAAGTTGAGTGGAAGCCTTGTCTTCGCCGAAGACTCCAATTCCCTTTCAATACACCTATGACTTGGTTTGAAATTCACTTGAAAACACATTAGTCATAGCATATATAAAAGAGACATGATCAAAGGTATATTTATGAGCTATGTGTGCAAGATATCAAAAGAAATTTCTAGAATCAAGATTATTTAGCTCATGCATAAGTTTGGTAAAAGTTTGTTCATCTAGTGGCTTGGTAAAGATATCGGCTAATTGATCTTTAGTGTTAATATATGCAATTTCGATATCCCCCTTTTGTTGGTGATTCCTTAGAAAATGATACCGAACGGCTATGTGTTTAGTGTGGCTATGCTCAACGGGATTATCCACCATGCGGATTGCACTCTCATTATCACATAGAAGAGGAACTTTGGTTAATTTGTAACCATAGTCCCTAAGGGTTTGCCTCATCCAAAGCAATTGCGCGCAACAATGGCCTGCGGCAATATACTCGGCTTCGGCGGTAGAAAGAGCTACGGAATTTTGCTTCTTTGAAGCCCAAGACACCAAGGATCTTCCCAAGAACTAGCAAGTCCCCGATGTGCTCTTTCGATTAATTTTACACCCTGCCCAATCAGCATCCGAATAACCTATTAAATCAAATGTGGATCCCCGAGGGTACCAAAGCCCAAACTTAGGAGTATAAGCCAAATATCTCAAGATTCGTTTTACGACCGTAAGGTGAGATTCCTTAGGGTCGGCTTGGAATCTTACACACATGCATACGGAAAGCATAATGTCCGGTCGAGATGCACATAAATAGAGTAATGAACCTATCATCGACCGGTATACCTTTTGATCGACGGATTTACCTTCCGTGTCGAGGTCGAGATGCCCATTTGTTCCCATGGGAGTCTTGATGGGCTTGGCATCCTTCATCCCAAACTTGTTTAGAATGTCTTGAGTATACTTCGTTTGGCAAATGAAGGTGCCCTCTTGGAGTTGCTTGACTTGGAATCCTAGAAAATACTTCAACTCCCCCATCATAGACATCTCGAATTTCTGTGTCATGATCCTACTAAATTCCTCACATGTAGATTCGTTAGTAGACCCAAATATAATATCATCAACATAAATTTGGCATACGAACAAATCATTTGCAAGAGTCTTAATAAATAAAGTAGGATCGGCCTTGCCGACTTTGAAGCCATTAGCAATAAGGAAATCTCTTAGGCATTCATACCATGCTCTTGGGGCTTGCTTGAGCCCATAAAGCGCCTTAGAGAGCCTATAGACATGGTTAGGGTACTCACTGTCTTCAAAGCCAGGAGGTTGCTCAACATAGACCTCTTCCTTGATTGGTCTATTGAGGAAGGCACTCTTCACGTCCATTTGGTAAAGCTTGAAGCCATGGTAAGTAGCATAGGCTAATAATATACGAATTGACTCAAGCCTAGCTACGGGTGCATAGGTTTCACCAAAATCCAAACCTTCGACTTATGAATACCCCTTGGCCACGAGTCGAGCTTTGTTCCTTGTCACCACACCATGCTCATCTTGCTTGTTGCAGAAGACCCATTTGATTCCTACAACATTTTGGTTAGGACGTGGAACTAAATGCCATACCTCGTTCCTAGTGAAATTGTTGAGCTCCTCTTGCATCGCCATCACCCAATCCGAATCTTGTAGTGCTTCCTCTACCCTGTGTGGCTCAATAGAGGAAACAAAAGAGTAATGCTCACAAAAATGTGCAACACGGGATCTAGTGGTTACCCCCTTATGAATGTCGCCGAGGATGGTGTCGATGGGGTGATCTCGTTGGATTGCTTGGTGGACTCTTGGGTGTGGCGGCCTTGGTTCTTCATCCTCCTTGTCTTGATCATTTGCATCTCCCCCTTGATCATTGCCGTCATCTTGAGGTGGCTCATCATTTTGATTTTCTCCTTCATCAATTTGAGCCTCATCCTCATTTTGAGTTGGTGGAGATGCTTGCGTGGAGGAGGATGGTTGATCTTGTGCATGTGGTGGCTCTTCGGATTCTTTAGGACACACATCTCCGATAGACATGTTCCTTAGCGCGATGCATGGAGCCTCTTCATTACCTATCTCATCAAGATCAACTTGCTCTACTTGAGAGCCGTTAGTTTCATCAAACACAACGTCACAAGAAACTTCAACTAGTCCCGAGGACTTGTTAAAGACTCTATATGCCCTTGTGTTTGAATCATATCCTAGTAAAAAGCCTTCTACTGTCTTAGGAGCAAATTTAGATTTTCTACCTCTTTTAACAAGAATAAAGCATTTGCTACCAAAGACTCTAAAATATGAAATGTTGGGCTTTTTACCGGTTAGGAGTTCGTATGATGTCTTCTTGAGGATTCGGTGTAGATATAACCGGTTGATGGCGTAGCAAGCGGTGTTAACCGCCTCGGCCCAAAACCGATCCGGCGTCTTGTACTCATCAAGCATGGTTCTTGCCATGTCCAATAGAGTTCGATTCTTCCTCTCCACTACACCATTTTGTTGTGGGGTGTAGGGAGAAGAGAACTCATGCTTGATGCCCTCCTCCTCAAGAAAGCCTTCAATTTGTGAATTCTTGAACTCCGTTCCATTGTCGCTTCTAATTTTCTTGATCCTCAAGCCGAACTCATTTTGAGCCCATCTCAAGAATCCCTTTAGAGTCTCTTGGGTTTGTGATTTTTCCTGCAAAAAGAACACCCAAGTGAAGCGAGAATAATCATCCACAATAACTAGACAGTACTTACTCCCGCCGATGCTTATGTAAGCGATCGGCCCGAATAAATCCATGTGTAGGAGTTCCAGTGGCCTGTCAGTCGTCATGATGTTCTTATGCGGATGATGAACACCAACTTGCTTCCCGGCTTGGCATGCGCTACAAATCCTGTCTTTCTCAAAATGAATATTTGTTAATCCTAAAATGTGCTCTCCCTTTAGAAGCTTATGAAGATTCTACATTCCAACATGGGCTAGTCGGCGGTGCCAGAGCCAACCCATGTTAGTCTTAACAATTAAGCAAGTGTCGAGTTCAGCTCTATCAAAATCTACCAAGTATAGCTGACCCTCTAACACTCCCTTAAATGCTATTGAATCATCACTTCTTCTAAAGACAGTGACACCTACATCAGTAAATAGACAGTTGTAGCCCATTTGACATAATTGGGAAACGGAAAGCAAGTTGTAATCTAATGAATCAACAAGAAAAACATTGGAAATGGAATGGTCAGAAGATATAGCTATTTTACCCAAACCTTTAACCAAACCTTGATTTCCATCCCCGAATGTGATAGCTCGTTGGGGATCTTGGTTTTTCTCGTAGGAGGAGAACATCTTCTTCTCCCCTGTCATGTGGTTTGTGCACCCGCTATCGATGATCCAACTTGAGCCCCCGGATGCATAAACCTACAAAACAAGTTTAGTTCTTGACTTTAGGTACCCAAACGGTTTTGGGTCCTTTAGCATTAGACACAAGAACTTTGGGTACCCAAACACAAGTCTTGGAGCCCTTATGTTTGCCCCCAACAAACTTGGCAACTACCTTGCCAAATTTGTTAGTCAAAACATAAGATGCATCAAAAGTTTTAAATGAAATGTCATGATCATTTGATGCACTAGGAGTTTTCTTCTTAGGCTACTTAGCACGGGTTGGTTGGCTAGAGCTAGATGTCTCACCCTTATACATAAAAGCATGATTAGGGCTAGGGTGAGACTTCCTAGAGTGAATTCTCCTAATTTTGCTCTCAGGATAACCGACAGGGTATAAAATGTAACCCTCGTTATCCTGAGGCATGGGAGCCTTGCCCTTAACAAAGTTGGATAATTTCTTAGGAGGGGCATTAAGTTTGACATTGTCCCCCTTTTGGAAGCCAATGCCATCCTTGATGCCAGGGCGTCTCCCACTATAGAGCATACTTCTAGCAAATTTAAATTTTTCATTCTCTAAGTTATGCTCGACAATTTTAGCATCTAACTTTGCTATATGATCATTTTGTTGTTTAATTAAAGCCATATGATCATGAATAGCATCAATATCAACATCTCTACATCTAGTGCAAATGGAAACATGCTCAACGGTAGATGTAGATGGTTTGCAAGATTTTAGTTCTACAACCTTAGCATGTAATATATCATTTTCACTCCTAAGGTTAGAAATGGTAACATTGCAAACATCAAAATCTTTAGCCTTAGCAATTAATTTTTCATTTTCATTTCTAAGGCTAGCAAGAGAATCATTCAATTTATCAGTCTTAGCAAGCAAATTAGCATTATCATCTCTAAGATTGGAAATTGAATCATCACAAACATTAGAATCAACCTTAGCAATTAATTTAGCATTTTCATTTCTAAGGTTGACAATAGTGTCATGGCATGTGCTTAGCTCACTAGATAATTTTTCACATTTTTCAACCTCTAGAGCGTAAGCATTTTTAACCTTAACATGCTTTTTGTTCTCCTCGATTAGGAAGTCCTCTTGGGAGTCCAAGAGATCATCCTTTTCATGGATGACACTTATCAATTCATTTAATTTTTCCTTTTGTTGCATGTTGAGGTTGGCAAAAAGGGTATGCAAATTATCTTCCTCATCACTAGCATTATCATCACTAGAGGACTCATATTTAGTGGAGGATTTGGATTTAACCTTCTTCTTTTTGCCGTCCTTTGCCATGAGGCATTTGTGGCCGATGTTTGGGAAGAGAAGTCCCTTGGTGACGGCGATGTTGGCGGCGTCCTCGTCGGAGGAGGAGTCGGAGGAGCTCTCCTCGGAGTCTCACTCGCGGCACACATGGGCATCGCCGCCCCTCTTCTTGTAGTGCCTCTTCTCCTTTCTTCTCCCCTTCTTGTCGTCGCCCCTGTCACTGTCACTAGAAATAGGACATCTTGCTATAAAGTGACCGGGCTTACCACACTTGTAGCAAACTTTCTTGGAGCGGGGCTTGTAATCTTTCCCCCTCCTTTGCTTGAGGATTTGACGGAAGCTCTTGATGATGAGCGTCATCTCCTCGTTGTCGAGCTTGGAGGCGTCGATGGGTTGTCTACTTGATGTAGACTCCTCCTTCTTTTCCTCCGTCGCCTTGAATGCCACCGGTTGTGCTTCGGGCGTGGAGGAGGTGCCTTGCTCGATGATTTTCTTTGAGCCTTTAATCATTAGCTCAAAGCTCGCAAATTTTCCTATAACCTCCTAGGGAGACATTAGCTTATATCTAGGATCACCTCGAATTAATTGAACTTGCGTAGGGTTAAGAAATACGAGGGATCTAAGAATAACCTTGACCATCTCATGGTCATCCCATTTTTCGCTCTCGAGGTTGCGCACTTGGTTCACCAAGGTCTTCAAGCGGTTGTACATAGCTTGTGGATCCTCCCCTTGGTGAAGCATGAAGCGACCGAGCTCCCCCTCGATCGTCTCCCGCTTGGTGATCTTTGTCACCTCGTCTCCTTCATGCGCGGTCTTGAGTACATCCCAAATTTCCTTGGCACTTTTTAACCCTTGCACCTTATTATACTCCTCTCGACTTAGAGAGGCGAGGAGTATAGTGGTGGCTTGGGAGTTAAAGTGGTGAATTTGGGCCACTTCGTCCGAGTCGTAGTCTTCATCCCCTACGGATGGTACCTGTACACCAAACTCAACAACATTACATATGCTTGTGTGGAGTGAGGTTAGATGATGCCTCATTTTGTCACTCCACATATTATAATCTTCACCGTCAAAAACCGGTGGTTTGCCTAATGGAACGGAGAGCAAAGGAGTACGCTTTGAAATATGGGGATAGCGTAGGGGAATCTTACTATACTTCTTGCGCTCATGGCGCTTAGAAGTAACGGACGGCGCGTCGGAGCCGGAGGTCGATGGTGATGAAGGGTCGGTCTCATAGTAGACCACTTTCCTCATCTTCTTGTGCTTGTCGCCTCTCCGATGCGACTTGTAGGAAGAGGATTTCTTCTCCTTCCCCTTCCCCTTGTTGCAGGACTCTTCCGATGAAGTCTTCCCGTGGCTTGTAGTGGGCTTGTCGCCGGTCTCCATCTTGAAAGGGAAATGTGCCCTTGGGCCATTTCTAAGTATTTTGGTGATTTAGTGTCCAACACAAGTGCCTAATTGTAAAAAGGTGGACAAAGTACAAATCAAGGATAAAGGTATGTTTCTCAGACTTAGTACATTGTTTTATGGACTAATGTATTGTGTCTAAGTGCTGGAAACATAAAAAATCGAGTTGGAGAAGAGATGGCTCGAGCAGCCAAAGTCTGCTCAGTCTGGGTGCACCGGACTGTCCGGTGGTGCACCGGACAGTGTCCGGTGCGCCAGGCTGGCTCGAGGGAAAAGGCTGCTCTCGGGACTTCGATGGCGGTGTACGGCTATAATTCACCGGACTGTCCGGTGGTGCACCGGACTGTCCGGTGGGCCATTCACAGGCGAACTCGTCGCTCTCGGGAATTCATCGTCGACGTACGGCTATAATTCACCGGACTGTCCGGTGAGCCAACGGTCGGTAGGGCCAACGGTCGGCCGCGCAATCTGCGCGGGACACGTGGCCGTGCCAACGGCTAGAAGGGGGCACCGGTCTGTCCGGTGTGCACCGGACATGTCCGGTGCGCCAACGGCTCTTCGTCTGCCAACGGTCGACTGTGCCATTTATGGAAGGAAATCGGGCACCGGACAGTGTCCGGTGTGCACCGGACTGTCCGGTGCGCCAGTCGACAGAAGGCAAGACCAGTCGACAGAAGGCAAGATCAGCCTTCCTAGATTGCTCTCAACGGCTCCTAGCTGCCTTGGGGCTATAAAAGGGACCCCTAGGCGCATGGAGGAGCACACCAAGCATTCCTACAACAATCTTAAGCACCAAGAAATCGATTCCGCGCCTTTGATTCTTTGCGATAGCAATTAGAGCTCTAGTTGAGTGGTGAACTCATTGAGTTGTGTTGTGAGCTCTCATTGCGACTTGTGTGCGTGGTGTCGCTGTGATTCCTTGTCTTGAGTGCGTTGCTAATCCCTCCCTTGCTCCGTGTTCGTTGTGAATTTCAAGTGTAAGGGCGAGAGGCTCCAAGTTGTGGAGATTCCTCGCAAACGGGATTGAGTAAAGCAAGCAAAACACCGTGGTATTCAAGTGGGTCTTTGGACCGCTTGAGAGGGGTTGATTGCAACCCTCGTCCGTTGGGACGCCACAACGTGGAGTAGGCAAGCGTTGGTCTTGGCCGAACCACGGGATAACCACCGTGCCATCTCTGTGATTGTTTTCTTGTGGTTATTGTGTTTTGTTGAGATTCCTCTCTAGCCACTTGGCAATTATTGTGCTAACGATTAACCAAGTTTTGTGGCTTAAGTTTTAAGTTTCACAGGATCACCTATTCACCCCCCTCTAGGTGCTCTCACATCTCCCTCTTGGCGTGATCTCCCGACATCACTTCGAGCGGTTAGGCTCTAATGAAGCACCGGGCTCTAATACCAATTGAAAGTCGCCTAGAGGGGGGTGAATAGGGTGAATCTGAAATTTAACAACTTAATCACAACTACAAGCCGGATTAGCGTTGGAAATATAAACGAGTCCGAGAGAGGGAGTGAAAACAAATCGCAAGCGAATAAGGAGTGAGACACAAGGATTTGTTTTACCGAGGTTCGGTTCTCGCAAACCTACTCCCCGTTGAGGTGGTCACAAAGACCGGGTCTCTTTCAACCCTTTCCATCTCTCAAACGGTCCCTCGGACCGAGTGAGCTTCTTCTTCTCAAACAAATGGAACACGAAGTTCCCGCAAGGATCACCACACAATTGGTGTCTCTTGCCTCAATTACAAGTGAGTTTGATCTCAAGAAAGATTGAGAAAGAAAAGAAGCGATCCAAGCGCAAGAGCTCAAATGAACGCGACAAATCACTCTCTCTAATCACTAAAGCTTTGTGTGGAGTTGGGAGAGGATTTGATCTCTTTGGTGTGTCTTGTATTGAATGCTAGAGCTCTTGTAAGTGTTTGGAAGGTGGAAACTTGGATGACTTGAATGTGGGGGTGGTTGGGGTATTTATAGCCCCAACCACCAAACTTGACCGTTGGTGGAGGCTGCAGTCGACGGGCGCACCGGACAGTCCGGTGCGCCACCGGACACTATCCGGTGTGCCAGCCACGTCACCCAGCCGTTAGGGTTCGACCGTTGGAGCTCTGACGTGTGGGCCCGCCTGGCTGTCTGGTGCGCCGCCTCGCGCGTGCCTGACTTCTACGCGCTCTGGCGTGCATTAAATGCCTCTGCAGGTGACCGTTGGCGCGAAGTAGTCGTTGCTCCGCTGGCTCACGGGACAGTCCGGTGTGCACCGGACATGTCCGGTGAATTATAGCGGAGCGGATTCCCGAAGCTGGCGAATTCAGAGTCGCTTGGTCTTGGGGCACCGGACAGTCCGGTGAATTATAGCAAAGCGCCTCTGAGAATTCCCGAAGGTGCAAAGTTCAGCTTGACGTCCCCTGACGCACCGGACACTGTCCGGTGGCACACCGGACAGTCCGGTGCGCCAGACCAGGACACACTTCGGTTATCCCTTGCTCTTTTTGTTGAACCCTTTTCTTGGTCTTTTTATTGGCTTATTGTGAACCTTTGGTACCTGTAGAACTTATAGACTTGGGCAAACTAGTTAGTCCAATTATTTGTGTTGGGCAATTCAACCACCAAAATCAATTTAGGAATATAGGTGTAAGCCTAATTCCCTTTCAGAGCACCCTATAGTCGATGCAGAAACGCCACAACCTATCCAGTTTCTTGACGAGGATGACCGATGATGTGAAGGCGGACTCGCTGCGTCTAACGATGCCTTGCTCGATCATGGTGGCAAATGCCTCTCCAACTCATCCTTGTGGGCTGCCAGGTACCGGTACAGGCGAACGGCTACCGGCAGTAGGGATGAAAACAGTTGGTAAACACTAAAACCATTACTGTTTTCATATTTTTTTATCAGAAACAAAATAAAAAATGGTAACTCTAGAAACGGAAACGATATCGGTATTTCGGAAACATCGGAAACGAAAGTTCGGTGCGAAAAATACACCGGTAATGGTCGAACTCTAAAATACGATCGGTAAACATATCAAACTTCACAATACAACAAAGTTGACAAAAGATCACAAAGACCACAAGTTCACAATTCATGATATAACAAGTTTACAAGGATCACAAATTTATAATATAAAAAGTTTACAAAGATCACAAGTTCACAATATAACAAGTTCACAGTATAACAAGTTCATAAAGATCACAAGTTCACAGACTCAAAGTTCATAATTCATAATATCCACTCGATTTAGCTGATATGGCATGCTTACTCATGAAATATTTTTCCATCACATAAAGAGTTTTTTCACAGCCTCACAGGAAAACCCTAAAATCTAGTGTGTGGAAAAGACAGACTGTCGGCTCTCTATCATTATATATTACTAGTACATAACATGTGCATAGAAAAGGGTGGATTCGTTCGAGAGACCAAATCGTTAATCTCAATTGCCTTCCAACACCATCTATCACAAAAAAGTCTTAAGGCGTCCAAAAAATACAAAAATAAGTAATCCTTATCCAGAGACGTACAGGCGATGCGAAAAAATCACATGCTGGAAAATTCTGAAAAAATTACGAGACACAATTCTGGAAAATTCCGAAACACAAATCCGGTAATTTCCGACAAAAACTGGTAACCGAAGGAAACGATCAGTAAAACACCACGCCGATTCCAATACCGATTCCGATAGAAAATTCCAAAAACCGATTCTGTTTTCGAAAAATACTGTTACCGGTGAATCTGATCGAAAAAATTTGAAATCGATTTCCGGAATACCGAAAAATTCTGAAACTATTTTCATCGCAAACCGGCAGCGCGCGTGGTTTGAGGACGTTGCTGTGGTCGTGTGCGCGCTGTAGTGGCAGTCCCGTCGGCTAGGCGAAGACATCGGCGAAGGCAGACAGCAACTCCTCTAGGAGGGCTGCGGGGGACGCGATGGTGGAGAGGAGCGGCTCTCGTCGTGCGGCGACGTCCAACCAGCGGACCTTCTTGTCCTTGCGGGTGAATACCAAGGTCCGGGAGGTGAAGTCCCACACTATGGGCCCGAGGGTGTGCATCCACTACGTGCCGAGAACCAGATCATATCCGACGAGTGGCATGACATAGAGGTCGACGTGGAAGTCTTCCCCGGTGATGGAGATGGGCACCTGACGGAGCACGTTGGGGCACGAGATGCGCTCACCATTCGCCACCGTGGCGGTTAGGCGCGGGTTGAGGTGGACCTCCAGGTCGGTACAACGCGTGGCGTCCTCGGCGATGAAGTTACGAGTGGAGCCGGTGCTGAGGAGAGCGATGAATGAGGCAGCACCCACGGACACGCGAACCTGCATCGTGTCATAGATTAGCATACCAGCGACGACCCGTAGGGAGAAGATCAGGGCGTCTTGATTCGCCTTGCCGATCGCGTCCCCGTCGTCCGCGATCTCCACACCGCCTATGTAGAAGATACAGCAGCACACATGATTATGACCTCTGGAATAGGTCTCATTGCAATTATAGCAAAAGCCGAGGCGCCACTGTTCTGCCTTATAACGCCCCATCTAATCCCTGGACCGGCGGTACTTACTCCTGGCAGCTCGCTAGGATCATATATTGCCCTCACAGACCAACATGTGTATTTTGTGTGCACTTTGTCCTCACTCATGCGCACCCGAGAAAACTTCCCAGTCGGTCACCCATCCCAAATTGCTCCAAGCTAAGCACGCTTAACTTGGAGGTTCTTTCGAGATAGGCTTCCAAAAAAGAAGATACACCTTGTTGGCATGGATACTCTATTAATTCTATTAAGGCTTGGGCCAGGAAATCACCATCCTAAGGGCCAGGATATCACATGCATGCTCTTCTGGAGAGAGACACTTCGCCTGCTGACCCCGCCCTTGGCTGGCGGAGCTAGAAGCGCCGGCTGTGGTGCCTGTAGAGCCGGGAGCGTGGGACCTAGAGTGCTGGCCACGGTGCTGGCGGGGGTAGTAGCACACATCGGAGTGGCCTTGGCTGGTGCAGGGGTAGTAGCACACATCGGAGTGGCCTTGGCTGGTGCAGCCGCCACCCTGTCCAGCTCCATTAGCTCCACCTGGCGTGGAAGACTCATGATTGTCGCGAGGGTCTCGGGGTTGTGGATGCGAACGACATGGCTCAGTGGCGGTAGGAGTCCCTCGGTGAAGAGCTAGACGCGCTGGTATCTTCTATTATTAGTTCCTTAAGTTTAGGAAAGATAGTTGAGCTAGGAGAAAAATTAGAAGATTTGATTGTTGCCTCCTATTATTAGTCGTTAAGTTTAGAAAAGATTGTTGGGCCAAAGGCCATATATATACCCTGTACCGCAGGGAGAGGAATAAGAAATAAATTACCTATCCAATCTCTTCCTCCTCTTGCATCCAAGTCGGCGGCCAGGGGGCATAACCCAGCCGATGGGGTACGACGGCGTGGGGGTATAACCCTGCTGGCAGCCACGGACCGTGACTACGATCTTCGTAGTCGAGGCCCTGCTACGTTGGGCCCCGAGGTCCTTGACAACCCGTCACGGTCTATGGCCGCCGACTGGGTTATACCCCCACGCCGCCGTATCCCGTCGGCTGGGTTATGCCCCGTGGCCACTGGCTTGAATGAGAGAGGAGGAAGAGATTGGATAGGTAATTTCTTTCTTATTCCTCTCCCTGCGGTAAAGGGTATATATATAGCCTTTGGCCTAACAATCTTTCCTAAACTTAAGGACTAATAATAGGAGGCAACAATCAAATCTCCTATTTTTTCTCCTAGCCCAACTATCTTTCCTAAACTTAAGGAACTAATAATAGAAGGTAACAATCAAATCTCCTAGCCACTTTCGGTGGTCCTTTCCTTAACCAAGCGCTCGACGCGCTCAGCAGCCCGATACACGTCACGCGCCCGACGACGTCTAGTGTACCTGCGCCCCCACATGACACACCTAACAACTCATAGTTTTGAGCTACATTTGCGCTCATGATTAGGCTAGGTTCCAATTTTTTTATTTTCATATAATTTGTGTGCCTCCTTAATTTTTATGGCATAAAGTATAATAATTGTTCTTTCAAGTGGGGCTACTAATTTTTATTTTGATGACCACATCCATGTCACAACTAGCAACCCAACGTTTTGAGCTACACTTGTTGCTCATGCAGGCTCTATTTTTAATTTTCCTATTACAATGCTTGCCATCTTTATGTGGCATAAAGTAGAATAATATTTCATTACAGAGATAGGTGGAGGGTGGATGTTGGGTAGGTCATCTATGGACCTACATTATATAGATGACCAGAGGGTTATTCCTTTACAAGTCGTGATCACTATCTAACTCTACATGAATCTTCCTTTAAAGTGGCATGCATTCGTGCTTATCCAGAGTTCGGCCGCTCTTCATCCGAGTTAACGCGGAATATTTAACCCTTCATGTGTGCGCAACCTCTTCGTGCGAGACATCAGCGTTCCGGTCTGCGCATAACTCGGCCATCCGGCCTTCGTCTCACTGGGTCAAGCTCATCCGGCCTGGTTGTGACCCGATGGCGTGTCTTGTTAGGCAAGCCATCGGGAGGCCCATCTGACCGCCCATGAGACGTTTCTGTGTTCATAAAGACCAAGGTGATATCTATCTCCCACAACGACCCTACGAACATTGTAGTGTTCGGGCTGACCTGGCCCATCTGGTCATCTATAGTTCCTCGTAAAACTTGGTCACCAAAGGGTGGTAGACTTCAATTATATTTAGATAGAGCGATAGTAGGAAGATTTAAAGAAGCGGTGAATGGCTACGTACTCTGCAGCAGTGCGTACACACGTGCGGTGCTGCCGCACGAGTTTTATTCAGCATCCATATATACGCTGCATAGCATAGAAAAACAGATTGTATTTGCCGTTATATATTGGTATTGGTAGCTCTAGTCTGGGATGTGTGGATGGTGTTGTAAAGCGCCTCAGGTCGCGACGTCTCGTGTGCTCGTGCGTGCCAAACTTACGCTAGCTAGCCGCAGCAATGCAAAGTGAGACAGGTCGCGCGCGCCAGCAGCTTTTGCAATTAAAAAAAAAACTGTTTTAACTAAGCTACTCGTAACAGCTTCACTAACTAGTAAAACTGAGCTGTACCAAGCAAGTGGGGTTGTAAACTGCACACGTACGTCACCACTTTTGCTTGCTTTGCATTTGCATGATGGCGACGTAAAATTATAAACTAAGTAAACAAGAATGAAGTAGCTAGGTAGGTTAGACGGCCGACCACCAAATTCTAGTTAATAAATAACTAGTATTATATTACGACATCATCAGCTAGCAGCAGGTAGCCCGTCGTGTATTCCAACCTGAATTAGTCCGCCTCCGTGTCCGTCGTCCTCTGATCTGTCTCTCTCTCTCACCAACGGGGGAAAACAACACAAAAAGAATGATGAGGCGGATAATGATTATTAGTCTCGCTCTCAGCTTAATTACACGACTCCGGCCGGTCGCGTGCCCTGTCTGTATATATAACTACGTGTGCACACGTATGCAATAATGAACGGGAAATTCCATCGGAGGGCCGGGCAAGGACGAAGAGAGAGATTGACTTAATTGGCAAGCAAACGTCAAGAAGTGAAGTGATATCCATGGCCACTTGCCAGAAAGTCCTCCTATCCGGGCATGCTTGCATGTACCACGGTCCACGCACCACTACCGGAATTTGGCTCTTTGCCGAGTGCCATATTCTTTGCCGAGTGTTTTATTTCGGGCACTCAGCAAAGAGCTCTTTGCCGAGTGCCACGCAAAAAACCCTCGGTAAAACAAAACACTCGGCGAAGAAGCTCTTTGCCGAGTGTTTTATTTTTGACACTCGGCAAAGAGTTTCTTTGCCGAGTGTATTTTTTTGACACTCGGCAAAGGGCTCTTTACCGAGTGTCACAAATACAACACTCGGCAAAAAGCTCTTTGCCGAGTGTTTTTTCTCCAACACTAGGCAAAGACAATTTAAAAATCATATTTTAAAGTAGTAAATTAATTCAAATGAAAAAGTTTTCAACTACAAATTTGTATAACTCATCATGATGTACAATTTATATATTGAACATTTCTTCATATGACAAAATAAAAATAAATTTGTTCATAAAACCTATATCTCTCTCGTAGTTTATGAAACTACGAGAGAGACGTATAGAATTTGTGCATATTGTTAGAACCATCATCTGAGATAAACAAATTACCAAACAACCAAAATAAACTTTGTAGATCTTGAGAAGTTATAGAAGTTTATAGTTGACAACTTTTTCATTTGAAGTCATATTGTCAACGAAAACTACGTCTGAATTTAAAAAATTTAAAATTTGAAATTTGAAAACGACTTCAAAAGGAAAAACCACCAACATGAAAGTTGTAGGTATTGAAGAGTTATGAAACTTTGTAGTTGACAATGTTTTAGTTTGAAATCATCTTGTTATGCAAAACTATGTTTGAATTTTGAAATTTGAATTTTTCAAACTGTCTCGGATGGAAAAACCACCAAAATAAAAGTTGTAGGTCTTGAAATGTAATGAAACTTTGTAGTTGACAATTTTTTGATTTGAAATCATCTTATCATTGAAAATTTCGTGTGAAGTTTTTAAATTTAAAATTCAAATTTTATAAACGGTCTCGGATGTAGAAACTATTAAAATAAAACTTTTAGATCTCAAAAAGTTATGCAACTTTATAGTTGGTCACATTTTCAAATGAACTTATTTAGTGCCTTAAATAATCAAATTACTCTCGATTTGTTATAGTACATGGGGAATGGAAACGTAATATAAACATAATTTGTGTAGTAGTGTAGTGGTATAGGAGAGTATGCGCGAGAGAGAGGTTGCGAGTTCGAATCTCACCATTTACAAAACATATAAGTTTGATTTAAAATAATAGTGAAAAATGATAGGGTAACGGGTAAGGTAATAGGGTAGGGTTGGAGAGTTGTTTCTAGAATTTAAAAAATGTTTTACTGTTTTTTTTTAATTTTTTTGATTCTTAATTTGCCGAGTGTTTTTCTTTGCCGAGTGCTTTTTGACACTCGGCAAAGTCTTTGCCGAGTGTCCGAAAAAAAACACTCGGCAAAGAACCCTTTGCCGATGAAATCTTTGCCGAGTGTTCTTTGCCGAGTGTTACACTCGGCAAAGCCTTTGCCGAGTGTAAAATAGCCTTTGCCGAGTGTCTAAGACACTCGGCAAAGAACGCGATTCCGGTACACGGCCGGTTTACCACTAGAAACCACCGGGGCCGCCGGCCGGCACGATAGATGGCATGAAATGAAGGCAACGAATGCTATGTAAGCAGTCCTTTTTTGCAAGCGTGCAAGCAAACCATCTAATCCATTAGATTACGATCCAACTGTAGGTCACATTTAACATTTAAACCCTTCCACCACCAGCTCAATAATCTTTATAAAAAAAAACCCTAACAAAACATGGTTGTATCTGTAGTTGGATCGTAATCTAATGGATTAGATGATTTGCTTGCACGCTTACAGATAAGGACTGTTTGCATAGCAGTCGTTGCCTGGAATGAAAGGATCGATTTGACATTCGTATACCACGCATACATGCGTACAGTAAGGCCCTGTTCCAATCTCGCGAGATAAACTTTAGCAGCTTTTTTTTAGGTATTTTTAACCATTTGTAATCTAAACAGGAGAGCTAATGATGGTAATTGAAGCTAAACTTTAGCACTTCAATTCATATAGCTAAAGTTTAGCAGGAAGCTAAAATTTATCCTGTGAGATTGAAACGGGGCCTAAGTAGCACAGCATGCATGCACCAGTAGTATAGCGTACGTACGTACGTACTTGCAGCGCTACTTCTACGTATATATACTTGCTTTCGTACGTACGTGTTCAGTGTTCGCTGTTTTTCAACGTGGCGACGGACGAACAAGAGCTAGCATGTCAACTGGGCAAAGAAAAAAAAACACCAGTACTGGTACTATATATCAGAGTTTTTTTTTCTTAGAAAAAATGAAAATAAACATGACGAGCACGCCCTTGTTTTCTCACGACAAAGCTATAGGACAGCGACTCGCGATCAGCGAGAGACCCGACGATCCAAACAAAACAATTTCACGCGCGATTGCTGTAGGATCTCTGATGAGGTCTGTCTGTCTGTCTGTCTTGATAGCGCTTTGTACTCCTAGCTAGCCGCCAACGACTTTATTTGGGCCAGGTTAGTTCTTTGCATATGCATACGATTTTAACGTGTAAGCATACGCATGATGATTTGTGCCGCTGTTTATTCTTTTGAAAAAAGAAGTATACATACTACCCAACGTACGGTTGATTGATTTGAAGTAATAATCACTAAACGGGTGAAAAAGTGTTCCCGCCTCATTTCATAGATATCTAGCTAGGCAGCCGGAGCAGTAGAAGTGAAGAGGATAGCTAGGCGATGAGTAATACTCACTCCATCTAATAAAATAAGGCATATACTCTCTCCAACTTATAAAATAAGGTATATATTTTTTTGACAAAGTCTTTGGAGTGAAACTTTGACCATTATTTTTTAAAAAAAATATGAGGCCCCTCGTTTTTTATTTTCTAGAAGATATCAAAAATAACTCAGCACAAGTTAATAAATTATGAGCTTCTCCTTTTAACCAACTCTTCTTCGAAGGTTAATCAAAAGGAGAAGATAAATGGATATGACGATAAGATAATGAAAATAGTATGTAGATTAGGAAGAGTAAGCATATCACTCATCTGGATGTGCACACTTGTTTTTATTTCATTCTTTACAATGTATCAAATTATTACAAGCATACCTTCGGCTTCACACAAATGATAGCTCGGAGGTAGTGTCGGAGGATGCCGAGCAAAGACAAAGCTCTGAGCTCTCCAAAAACGTCTCTTATGTATGGCACTATTCCTCTATTTATAGCCACGAGGTACAACTTCGAACGGAATTACAAATATGTCCATGAACCCCATATACATAGTTACTACAAACATTATGAGGGCAACATTGTACTTATCCATCTTCATATCTTGCGGAACAAGTCTCTCACAACGCTCAACTTCGTCTCTGTTTCGTCAGCCACAGTTCACCCAAAGCTACCTTCTGCGGCATTGGTCGATTTAGTGCTCTTGCGAACCTGATTATCTTTAGCTTCGTCCCTTTAGTCAACTTCGATCTGGTGACGAAGGTGGAATTTGATTTTCACGACAAAGTCAGTAAGTTGTAAACCTTCGGCGACGAAGGCTGTACCCCAACAGTAGCCCCTCTTAGGATAAGGTCAGTTTCATAACGAGCTTAGGCCACAAATCATATCAGGGAGGCCTTGAGCCAAAGGTCTGAAAAACACCTTCCCAGGCCCATTAATGAAAATGACAAAATTGAGTACTTCGACATAAATACAGATGTGTCAATGGTCCACTCGACGCGAGAAGGTGAAAATCCAGCTCCTCGAGCGCGCAAAATTTTCACGCTTCACGCCTGTTTCTTAGTATAAAAACATGAGAGCGTGTGGAGGCAGGGCTACATTTACTGCGCCCCACCTATCTTGTGACAGCCCTCCCAAGTTATCAGGCCCACATGCACCAATTCTTGCCTTACTGGCCTCAGATGGCTGTGTACGTGTACCGGTTAACTTAACAAGGCTATCGAGTTCGCCAACTGGAACTCATCATCCCAAGGATCTCCCACATAACAGGTATATTACAGTAATCACATTTGATACACACACATTGGAGATAGAGCGGAAGACTTTTACAAAGTACACTTTACATTCCAGAACTCAAGTTTTATATGGTAGAAAGAGATGTATTTATTACAAGTCCTGATAGTACTCGAAGGGCATAACTTAACTACAATAATTGGAAGGGTGAAGCCTTTCCATAAGAGATATATAAAAACCTTCTGAGCTTCAAGTCCTCCACATGAAGTAACTAACCCAAAGATAAGGGAATAAAACTTCTACAAAAACAACAAGGGATAAAACCTTGAGTACGCAATTACTCAGCAAGACTTACCCGACTAAAGAAAAGACTCTCAAGGGTATGCTGGCTTTTGGGAATCAAGGTAAAGCTCATCAAAGTTCAAGGACTCATTTTGCAGAAAAGCTTACTAGAAGTGGGTCCTTAAGCCAAGTTTTATTTCACAAGTTAGTTTATTACTTGAATCTTCTAGCCTGAATCTAGCATTTTCCTAATCTAGATCATTCACTTGACCTACACTAGGATGCTTTTAAAATCCAAATTTTGTTTCGCTTGTTATCTACGATGAAGGGCAGCGATCCAGTCTTCATATCCGAGAAGTAACGGCGATTCGAATCGATTAATACCTAGCTGGGGATATCCAACCACATGATATATGTAGCACTTAACCCTTGCATATGTCAACCATTCCCATGGATCCTCCACTACATGAACTGGTCCGCGCTACCCGGGAGCACATTACCCTACCATTCAGCTTCTTGCCAGGAGGGTAACTGCTACTCCCACCATCTCCCACGCCTAGTGCGCGGTTGTCTTTTCACGTATGGAATAGCCGGGTTCAGGCTTACCCATGACGAGGTATGTGGCTAGTTAAAAGGTCCTAGATCATGAGGCCAACAATCGGTACGGTCCTTAATCGACACAAACGGGCGACCTTTCCTGCTCAACGTCTAGTCCCATTTTAAACTATTTCAAAACTTTGGTGCCTGACAGAGGGGCCATGCCTGGATAATGAATTTATCAACGTCTTGATGCCTTCATTATCCCAAGCCCATTTTCTTGTTTGTAAAAAAACATGAGTCATAGATCAAAAACATTTTTCTTAGTCTATCAGCATGACTAAGCATCTCTAACTTTTATAAAAATAGGTGATAAGGTATGATAATCAATCTTTCAAGGATGGTAATGCATCAAGTGTTTAATCAATCAACTCCTATCACCTAATTTAGCATATAAGTGATAAAATTTTGTAAACACAAGGGAGGTGGCAAATGCACCGGGGCTTGCCTTGCAGAGAAGACCCAAAACCTTTCTATCACGATAATTAGTTAGATGGAATTCCACCATTGGATCAATAGGCACTGGAGTGAACTCCTTCTTCAGACACCACTTCTTCTCTAGGTGTTCTACAAGTCAATTGCAAACACATGGATGCTTATGTAAGGATATGAAATGCAAAGTCTCTAGACTCTCTCACAACTACGCATACATTCAAGCAAGCAACCATACCAGCCACCGCTTACCACAGACGTTCGTGCACAACTGGGAGAACGACAACGCTGCATTGAGGTTGCGAAGATGAGTGTGGGTTCGATGGCCAACGCAAGCCTACCACGACACACGGAATGGGCAGGAGAAACCGAAGGCGACATGTGCTGATGTCCGGGCGCGATGGTGAACAGCAGCCGAGACCGGACCAAGGTGCAAGACGTGGAGAGGACAACGTGCAGCCTGATCGGCGAATAGGTGAAGCTCGACCAAAGCGAGGGAGTGGAAGTGGAGGTCCAACGTTGAGGCACGACTCATGCGCTTCGCTGGAACTGCTGTTGTATAGGTTGCGCACGCCTAGCTGATGGCGAGAGACGGTTGCTAGAGAGTAAAAGAGCTGAAGGCGAGTGGTGAGACCGATGGCCGGAAGAAGAAGGATGAGCAGTGAAAGAGACGTCCACGACAAGAACATCATAGGGCGGCTGGGAGAGACGAAGTGAGGCAAGCGTTACAGGGAAGATGCTAGGGCCAGGAATGCTCGTCGTATATGGATCGGAAGGAGCAGGAAGTTGCACATGGCTATCCTTATCACACTGGAAGGAGCGCTATAGAGCCAGCACCGGTCGAGTTTGGATATGTGGCCGCGATGGAATGGCGCAAGCAATACCGACTTCAGTTAAGCGGCAAAAGTTTGGATTTAGCGGTGTCCACACAGGAGGCAAATAGGTGGACACTGCCGGCGCATAGCTTGAGCACGCACAGCGCCTCCCAAAATTGAAACAAGTTTCAGCCACACACTCCTAGTTACTGGATTGGCTTGGATTCCTTTTCAATTACCAGCCTGTCGCATCTTAAATCATAGCTTCAATTTATTAACACAAGGTGAGGATGGTTGCAGCGTTGATAGCTTTCTGCTCCCATAACTGAACCCAGATTTCAGTCACTTGAAACTGAATTCGACACCAGACTGAACCCACACCTTCCCCTCCTCGCATCACAAGATTCCAAATGATAACAGAGAAACGACTTGAATACAAATTGCTCTCCAATATACCCTTTAACTCTTTGCTATACAGACTGTAGCTCGAAACTCCATGGACTAGGTACAGGGGAGCTTCAAAACCCGATGGAAAACACTGAATTTCAGATTCAGTTTACTGAACCAATTGCTAAAATCCCAGTCTGACGTAGCGACTTGGAGCAGCATTTTCTCCCTTTTCTAAGCAAGGTCAGGGAGATCCACTTTAACAGAAATTTCTCACCACACTACCCTCTAACATTTTACTATGGAGAGTGCAGGCCATAACATTAGGGGTTTATTACGATAGAAGTCTGAAGTTTGGTAAAAATGCTAAAACTGCATTTCAATTTCTGAATCAAGTTCAGAAAATCACAAGTCTGACAGCCCCTATTTTAAGCAACTCTAACTCCACTTTTTATGCAGTACCAAGCCAACCTTCCCTAAAGGAACTTGTTCACTGATATAAACTCTTCAACTTTGACACAAGGAGTATGGCTCACAACTTTATGGATCAAAAGTTATAGTGCTTCAAAGTGGGATGAAAATACTGAAATTCAGATTTAGTTAACTCAACCAAAAACTGAACTCACCCCTGACAGAGAGAGTTTGAGCACAATTTACTCCAAATTTAGTGCAGCCCCAAATCAAACTTATTTAATAAACCTTGTTCTCTGTACTATGGCTCCAACTCTTCTATGGAAACGTTAGTCCAAAACCACTTGGATTGATCACAAATGACCTCCAAATTGGCCACCATTTACTGAATTTCAGTTTTAGTTAACTGAACCAATTTCAGTCACCAGTAACCTAACAGACCATTTTCAGTCAACTTTTTCTCCACTTTTTGTGTAGGATCATATCCATCACCCTTAACGACATTTGTACACCAACTTATGGTCTTCAATTTCTCTATAGAAACCATAGTTCAAAACCTTATGGATTATTTACCATGAAGCTCCAAAGTCAGTCACAATCACTGAAATTCAGACTTAGATAATAGTCCAAATCTGAAAATTTAGAATTCAGCCAACACCACTTTGAACCACCTTTACTCCTAGTAGCATATGGTTTTAGGGCATCCCACCAAGTAAAGTTTGTTCTCCTATAGTCACTCTACAAGTTTGATATAACAATCTTTTACTAAAAGTCCATAGTTTAAAAGTTGCAGGGGTCCAAAAACGGCTAAACAAAACTATTCTGTGCTGAATTCAAATTCCCCCAATTCTGAACTTTTGCAATTTACTCCAAACTTTTCCACATAGCTTGGAAATCTCGAAATAAGAAAGTTGTTCACTTTTCCAAGCTCCACAACTTTGATATATGGACTTTTAGCAAAACATAGCTAGATCTTAAAATCCACTTTTGGGCTAGTTTAGAGTTGAAATTGGACTTGATCTGCTTCAAGTGCTTCATCAATTTATTGCATCCTACTAAAAACAAGGTTAAACTTAAGCTCAAACCCAACTTTGGTGCATAGAGCTTATGTCCAAATTTCCATTGGTTTAAAAGTTGCTTGTTTGTACAAGATTTCAAACAAGGTCTCTGAACTTCTCTTGCTCTCTTCGAAATGACACAACCTCACCCTTTTCTCCAAGTTCCAAATGCTTCTGAGGCCAAGTCGCTTAATCAAATTGGTGCTCCACATGTTGCTCTACAAGTTTGGTACAATGACCCTTAGCTAGAACCAAATGGATTCCAAACCATCAAAGCCCAAAGTTGGCATTAAACACACAAATTCGTACTTTGGTTTTTTTCACTAAGTCTGAAAATCCAGAATTAAACACTACATTTTTGGACCACTGTTTCTACCAGTTCCAAATAGTTTCAGGGGTATGAACTTTAACCAAACTTATACCCCAACATGTGGTCTTCCACTTAGGTACACAAACTGTAACCCATAGCTGTATGGATCAGCCACCAACAGGCTTCCAAAGTTGCTTCAGCATATAAAATCTTCAGTTTCAGATATTGTAGTCTAAAATTCAGATTCTGACATTCCCACTTTGAACATGTTTTCCACCTAGTTCCATATGAATTTAGGGTTAAGTAGCTTAAACAAAATTACACATCTAGTGTAGCTCTACAGCTTTGCTACTGTGACCATCTTCAAATTGCCTATATATCAAAAGTTATGAAGATTCAAAGACAGCTACTTGATATTGTTTACAGCCATCCAACCTTAGGTCCAAAAAGTTAATTTTTGAGTTTTCTCCATTTCTTCCTATAAAACATGGAAATCCCTATACCTTAAAGTTGTTTGGGTTCGAGAACTCTATAACTTTGGTAATTTGACCTTTTGGCAAATTATTGCCAAATCACAAGTTCGACTTTTGGAGCTCTAAACTGAGATTTTCAAAACCAGTTCCTTCCCTCTTTACTAATCACAACATCATATTTAGATTAATTTGGATCCTAGTGAATGCATTCTAAGTGTATCAAACAAGTTAATGCGAGTGCATATGATGACATGCTAAATTTTTAGTTCTCGTAACACCAGGGGTGTTACATCCTTCCCCCCTAAAAAGGAATCTTGTCCCGAGATTAAAATTCTAGACCAAGTAATGGAAAAGGAAATGCGTCACCGGTTTATTTCCCAGTTACTCCTACAAGGCAGGGGGTGTGCCCCCATCAAAAGACAACTTATACAAACCTACGGTTTACAAGACACTAGGAACTCAGGAATATACTTTTCCAAAAACTTCTCTGACTACTACGTGACTTTATCTTCCGGGTGTTAGTTCCACAGTATCTCGTAAAACTCAATAACTTTTCTTCGAGTGACCTGATCCTTTTGATCTAACACATTTATGGATATTCCGAGGAGGTTAAACCTGGTTTATGGTTAACATCTAAAATCTTAATACCATATTTGGGGACTTGAAGACATTTCTTCCATTGGGACACGTGGAACACGTCGTGCACTGTTGAAGGTCCTTTTGGCAACTATACCTTATAAGCTATAGGTCCACCAAAATCTCTGTTTCAAACCTTGGTACCTATTGCTACCTTCAGGGTGAATGGAGTCCCGGACTACAACCCAATCGCAATTCCACATCCCTTTCTGGAGGCAACTAGTCAAATCTTCGAGGAACACATCCGAGAACTCCCTCACATCAGGTATATCATTTACTTTTTTCACTTAAACTCTTGATGTAGACGAATCTTATTATTTCCTAGAATAGCCTAACTGACCATCTCCTTATATCCTTCAACCAAACCAATTGCCATTAGGAGCTAAAGTTTCACATTAAGATCACATAGGATGTATTACTTTTTTTTCACTGGCATCCACATAATCCAAAACATACTGGGACAGGCGAGTAAACCTCTCAAATAGTCCATTACACTCGCTTCTTCACCTTGCTTTAGATCCAAAAACGCTTTGAACTTTATTTACATAAGGGCTTCTGGAACATGACGTGCCCGAAATACCTCACAGAACTCAACCCGAGAACTTAACATCCTTCTGGCTGCAGTGCAAGGTATTCTGCCCACCAACTAAACTTGGCTTCCAGTCTTCAAAAACAAGGAAAGGTAGCATAGAAAGGCAAAGACAGACAACATGAACAGGGTAGACGAAACACGTACTGAAGTTACTACATAGGGGGTTTAACTTAAAGTTATATGTCATGATGCATGCTCGTCCTATTCGTCCTCATAATCTTGCCAGCATATACCTACTCACTCCGGAGTTAACTAGTCGTAATTTCCTAGAGTTTAGTCAGTGTACCTGCAGAAAATTCCATTACAGCCCAAACCCCATGATGCAATTCACACATTTGGTCACAGTTTATACTCCATATATTTCTATATGGAGGCCAGCTCCTCATTAAGCGTCGATCCACACATAGGCGCCGCTGCCACACTTTTACCATAGGGCAGCCCATTGTGGTAACTATTCATTACACTTCTCAGCACTCCCATGTTTGTATACCCATACACATCCATGGGATATTGAATCCTAGAAAAGTAATTACTCCACATTGCAACCTTCATATATACATATGTAGAATATGTATATAGTCTAGTGCCACATTTAAGCACTCCCCTAGACTGACGTTTGTTCGGTCATGCTCTCACAACTCACCTTTACCTGAGCGTCGATCCATTCCAAACAGAATGGCCCCAAAATAACATTACACATGTATGCAGTTCCCTACCCAGTTGTGGGTTAGTGGTTAGCATCTTAAACTAGGCCACCTTATAGTCCTTAGTTTTAACCACATACTATTTGCACTTCTACTATCAGGCCTTGATTATAGATTCTTAAGTTTATAAAAATAATTTAGACTCAAAATCATTTTGAAGTTTATCAAAGGAATACTTTAATATCCATGCTAATGGGGGATCGCTCCGATACCACGCTGTGACAGCCCTCCCAAGTTATCAGGCCCACATGCACCAATCCTTGCCTTACTGGCCTCAGATGGCTATGCACGTGTACCGAGTAACTTAACAAGGCTATCGAGTTTGCCAACTGGAACTCATCATCCCAAGGATCTCCCACATAACAGGTATATTACAGTAATCACATTTGATACACACACATTGGAGATAGAGCGGAAGACTTTTACAAAGTACACTTTACATTCCAGAACTCAAGTTTTACATGGTAGAAAGAGATGTATTTATTACAAGTCTTGATAGTACTCGAAGGGCATAACTTAACTACAATAATTGGAAGGGTGAAGCCTTTCCATAAGAGATATATAAAAACCTTCTAAGCTTCAAGTCCTCCACATGAAGTAACTAACCCAAAGATAAGGGAATAAAACTTCTACAAAAACAACAAGGGATAAAACCTTGAGTACGCAATTACTCAGCAAGACTTACCCGACTAAAGAAAAGACTCTCAAGGGTATGCTGGCTTTTGGGAATCAAGGTAAAGCTCATCAAAGTTCAAGGACTCATTTTGCAGAAAAGCTTACTAGAAGTGGGTCCTTAAGCCAAGTTTTATTTCACAAGTTAGTTTATTACCTGAATCTTCTAGCCTGAATCTAGCATTTTTCTAATCTAGATCATTCACTTAACCTACACTAGGTTGCTTTTAAAATCCAAATTTTGTTTTGCTTGTATCTACGATGAAGCAGCGATCCAGTCTTCATATCCGAGAAGTAACGGCGATCCGAATCGATTAATACCCAGCTGGGGATCTCCAACCACACGACATATGTAGCACTTAACTCTTGCATATGTCAACCATTCCCACGGATCCTCCACTACATGAACTGGTCCCTGCTACTCGGGAGCATATTACCCTACCATTCAGCTTCTTGCCAGGAGGGTAACTGCTACTCCCACCATCTCCCACGCCCAGTGCGCGGTTGTCTTTTCACGTATGGAATAGCCGGGTTCAGGCTTACCCGTGACGAGGTATGTGGCCAGTTAAAAGGTCCTAGATCATCAGGCCAACAATCGGTACGGTCCTTAATTGACACAAACGGGCGACCTTTCCTGCTCAACGTCTGGTCCCATTTTAAACAATTTCAAAACTTTGGCGCCTGACAGAGGGGCCATGCCTGGATAATGAATTTATCAACGTCTTAATGCCTTCATTATCCCAAGCCCATTTTCTTGTTTGTAAAAAAACATGAGTCATAGATCAAAAACATTTTTCTTAGTCTATCATCATGACTAAGCATCTCTAACTTTTATAAAACAGGTGATAAGGTATGATAATCAATCTTTCAAGGATGGTAATGCATCAAGTGTTTAATCAATCAACTCTTATCACCTAATGCAGCATATAAGTGATAAAATTTTGTAAACACAAGGGAGGTGGCAAATGCACCCAGGCTTGCCTTGTTGCAGAGAAGATCCAAAACCTTTCTATCACGATAATTAGTTAGATGGAATTCCACCACTGGATCAATAGGCACTGGAGTGAACTCCTTCAGACACCACTTCTTCTCTAGGTGTTCTACAAGTCAATTGCAAATACATGGATGCTTATGTAAGGATATGAAATGCAAAGTCTCTAGACTCTCTCACAACTACGCATACATTCAAGCAAGCAACCATACCAGCCACCGCTTACTGAAAGGGAAAAAGGGTCAAACCTTTTCCTAAATGATTTTGGTGGTTGAATTACCCAACACAGATAATTGGACTAACTAGTTTGCTCTAGATTATAAGTTCTACAGGTGCCAAAGGTTTAACACAAACTAATAAAAAGTCTAAGAAAGGGTTCAAATACAAAGGAGCAAAACCAACCGAAGGCTGCCTTGATCTGGCGCACCGCTGGACAGTGTCCGGTGTGCCACCGGACAGTGTCCGGTGCACCAAGGAGAATCACTCCGAACTCCTCAGCTTCGGGTTTCTGGAAAATGTTCTCTGCTATAATTCATCGGACTGTCCGGTGTAGCACCGGACTGTCCGGTGTGCCATGCGGAGTAACGGCTACAGCGCCAACGGTCGTCTGCAAAAGTATATAGTAACGGTGAACAGTGCGGACTGCACGCGCAGAAGTCAGAGCAGGCGGCAGAAGGCACACCGGACAATGAACAGTGACTGTCCGGTGCGCCATCGGACTGTTCGGTGGCCCAGTTGTCAGAAGCTCCAACGGTCAAACCCTAACGGTTAGGTGACGTGGCTGGCGCACGTGACAGTGTTCGGTGGCACACTAGACTGTTCGGTGCGCCCATCGACAGCAGTCATCCCCAACGGCCACTTTGGTGGTTGGGGCTATAAATACCCCCCAACCACCACACTTCAAGGCATCCAAGTTTTCAGCCAACACATTCAATACAAGAGCTAGTGCATTCAATACAAGACACAAATAGATTGAATCAAAAGCTCTCCAAGTCCCAATTCCACTCAAAGCAATTAGTGACTAGAAGAGAGAGTTTTGTCGTGTTCTTTTGAGCTCTTGCGCTTGGATCGCTTTTCTTCTTCCCCATTTCTTGTTCCCAAGTCATTTGTAATCAAGGCAAGAGACACCAATTGTGTGGTGGTCCTTGTGGGGACTAAGTGTCCCGATTGATTGAGAAGAGAAGCTCACTCGGTCTAGTGACCGTTTGAGAGAGGGAAAGGGTTGAAAGAGAACCGGTCTTTGTGACCACCTCAACGGGGAGTAGGTTTGCAAGAACCAAACCTCGGTAAAACAAATCACCGTGTCTCACTCTTCATTTGCTTGTGATTTGTTTTTGCCCTCTCTTTCGGACTCGATTTTTATTACTAACGCTAACCCCGGCTTATAAGTGTGCTTAAAGTTTATAAATTTCAGATTTGCCTATTCACCCCCCTCTAGGCGACTTTTAATTGGTATCAAAGCCCGGTACTTTATTAGAGCCTAACCGCTCGAAGTAATGTCGGGAGATCACGCCAAGAAGGAGATGGTGACCGGCAAGAAGCCCGCCACAAGCCACGGAAAGGCTCCATCGGGAGAGTCCGGCAACAAGGGAAAGGGATCCCCTTCACACACCAAGTCGCATCGGAGCGGCAACAAGAAGAAGAAGATAAAGAAGGTGGTCTACTACGAGACCGACTCTTCATCGCCATCCACCTCCGGCTCCGACGCGCCGTCCATCACTTCTAAGCGCCATGAGCGCAAGAAGTTTAGTAAGATCCCCTTACGCTACCCTCGCATTTCTAAACGTACTCCATTACTTTTCGTCCCATTAGGCAAACCACCGGTTTTTTATGGTGAAGATTATTGTATGTGGAGTGATAAAATGAGGCATCACCTAACCTCACTCCACACTAGTATTTGGGATGTTGTTGAGTTTGGAGCACAGGTACCATCTGTAGGGGATGAAGGATATGATTCAAACGAAGTTGCCCAAATCCGGCACTTCAACTCCTAAGCTACTACTATACTCCTCGCCTCTCTAAGTCGAGAGGAGTATAATAAGGTGCAAGGGTTGAAAAGTGCCAAAGAGATTTGGGATGTGCTCAAGACCGCGCACGAAGGAGATGAGGTGACCAAGATCACCAAGCGGGAAACGATCAAGGTGGAGCTCGGTCGATGTATGCTCAACCAAGGGGAGGAGCCACAAGCCATGTACAACCGGCTCAAGACCTTGGTGAACCAAGTACGCAACCTCGGGAGCACAAAATGGGATGACCATGAAATGGTCAAGGTTATTCTAAGATAACTCGTTTTTCTTAATCCTACACAAGTTCAATTAATTCATGGTGATCCTAGATATAAGCTAATGTCCCCCGAGGAGGTTATAGGGAAGTTTGTGAGCTTTGAGTTGATGATCAAAGGCTCCAAACAAATCATCGAGCGAGGCACCACCTCCACACCTGAAGTGCAACCCGTTGCCTTCAAAGCAACGGAGGAGAAGAAAGAAGAGTCTACATCAAGTAGGCTCCCCATCGACGCCTCCAAGCTCGACAATGAGAAGATGGCTTTAATCATCAAAAGCTTTCACCAAATCCTCAAGCAAAGGAGGGGGAAGGATTACAAGCCCCGCTCCAAGAAAGTTTGCTACAAATGTGGTAAGCCCGGTCACTTTATTGCTAAATGTCCATTATCAAGTGACAGTGACAGGGGCGACGATAAGAAGGGGAGAAGTAAGGAAAAGAAGAAGTACTACAAGAAGAAGGGCGGCGATGCCCATGTTTGTCGAGAGTGGGACTCCGACGAGAGCTCCACCGACTCCTCCTCCAACGAGGACGCCGTCAACAAGGGCCTCCTCTTCCCCAACGTCGGCCACAAGTGCCTCATGGCAAGGGACGGCAAAAAGAAGGTAAAATCTAGAGCCTCCACTAAATATGCAACATCTAGTGATGAGGCTAGCTCTAGTGATGATGAAGATGATTTGCTCACACTTTTTGCCAACCTAAACATGCAACAAAAGGAAAAATTGAATGAATTGATTAGTGCTATTATGAGAAGGATGAACTTTTGGATAGCCAAGAGGACTTCCTTATTAAGGAAAATAAGAAGCATGTTAAGGTTAAAAATGCTTATGCTCTAGAGGTAGAAAAATGTGAAAATTTGACTAGTGAGCTGAGCACTTGCCATGACACTATTTCCAACCTTAGAATTGAGAATGCTATATTAATTGCTAAGGTTGAAAAGTTAAATGTTTGTGATGTTTCAATTGTTAGTCTTAGAAATGATAATGCTAGTTTGATTACTAAGATTGACAAGTTGAATGCTTCACTCTCTAGCCTTAAAATTGAGAATGAAAAATTAATTGCTAAGGCTAAGGATTTAAATGTTTTCAATGATGCTATTTCCAATCTTAGAAATGAAAATGTCATGTTACATGCTAAGATTGATGAATTAAATGTTTGCAAACCCTCTACATCTAGTGTTGATCATGTTACTATTTGTACTAAATGTAGAGACATTAATGTTGATGCTATTCATGATCACCTAGCCTTAATTAAACAACAAAATGATCACATAGCTCAACTTAGTGCTAAAATTAATGAGCATGATGTAGAAAATGAAAAATTTAAATTTGCTAGAAGCATGCTCTATAATGGGAGACGCCCTGGCATTAAGGTTGGCATTGGCTTCCAACAGAGAGGCAATGTCAAGCTTAATGCCCCTAAGAAATTATCTAACTTTGTTAAGGGCAAAGCTCTCATGGTTCAGGATAACGAGGGTTATATTTTATATCATGTTGGTTATCCCGAACACAAAATTAGGAGAATTCATTCTAGGAAGTCTCAATCTGGCTCTCATCATGCTTTTATGTATAAGAGCGAGGCTTCTAGTTCTAGGCAATCCACTCATGTTAAATTGCCTAAAAAGAAAACTCCTACTATATCAAATGAACCTAATGTTTCATTTAAGACTTTTGATGCATCATATGTTTTAACTAACAAATCAGGCAAAGTAGTTGTCAAATATGTTGGGGGCAAACACAAGGGCTCCAAGACTTGTGTTTGGGTACCCAAGGTGCTTGTTTCTAATGTGAAAGGACCTAAGACCGTTTGGGTACCTATGAACAAGGCCTAAACTTGTTTTGTAGGTTTATACATCTGGGGGCTCAAGTTGGATCATTGATAGCGGGTGCACAAACCACATGACTGGGGAGAAAAGGTTGTTCTCCTCCTATGAGAAAAACCAAGATCCCCAAAGAGCTATCACATTCAGGGATGGAAATCAAGGTTTGGTCAAAGGACTTGGTAAAATTGCTATATCACCTGACCATTCTATTTCCAATGTTTTTCTTGTAGATTCTTTAGATTACAATTTGCTTTCTGTTTCTCAATTATGAAAAATGGGCTACAATTGTCTCTTTACGGATATAGGTGTTACTGTCTTTAGAAGAAGTGATGATTCAGTAGCATTTAAGGGAGTGTTAGAGGGTCAGCTATACTTAGTTGATTTTAATAAAATTGAACTCGGCACTTTCTTAATTGCTAAGACTAACATGGGTTGGCTCTAGCATCGCCAACTAGCTCACGTTGGGATGAAGAATCTTTATAAGCTTCTAAAGGGAGAGCACATTTTGGGACTAACAAATGTTCACTTTGAGAAAGACATGATTTGTAGCGCATGCCAAGCAGGGAAACAAATTGGTGTTCATCATCCACACAAGAACATCATGACGACCGACAGGCCACTTGAGCTACTCCACATGGACCTATTCGGCTCGATAGCTTACATAAGCATCGGCGGGAGTAAGTACTGTCTAGTTATTGTGGATGATTATTCTCGCTTCACTTGGGTATTCTTTTTGCAGGATAAATCTCAAACCCAAGAGACCTTAAAGGGATTCTTGAGACGGGCTCAAAATGAGTTTGGCTTAAGGATCAAAAAGATTAGAAGCGACAATGGAACAGAGTTCAAGAACTCTCAAATTGAAGGCTTTCTTGAGGACGAGGGCATCAAGCATGAGTTCTCTTCTCCCTACACACCACAACAAAATGGTGTAGTGGAGAGGAAGAATAGAACTCTACTTGACATGGCGAGGACCATGCTTGATGAGTACAAGACATCAGACCGGTTTTGGGCGGAAGCAATCAACACCGCTTGCTACGCCATCAACCGTCTCTACCTTCACCAAATCCTCAAGAAGACATCCTATGAACTCCTCATCGGTAAAAAGCCCAATGTTTCATATTTTAGAGTCTTTGGTAGCAAATGTTTTATTCTTGTTAAAAGAGGTAGAAAATCTAAATTTGCTCCTAAGGTTGTAGAAGACTTTTTACTTGGTTATGATTCAAACACAAGGGCATATAGAGTCTTTAACAAGTCCACTGGACTAGTTGAAGTTTCTTGTGACATTGTGTTTGATGAGACTAATGGCTCTCAAATAGAGCAAGTTGATCTTGATGAATTAGATGATGAAGAGGCTCTGTACGTCGCGCTAAGGAACATGTCCATTGGGGATGTGTGTCCTAAGGAATCTGAAGAGCCTCCACAAGCACAAGATCAACCATCTTGCTCCATGCAAGCATCTCCACCAACTCAAGATGAGGATCAAGCTCAAGATGATGAAAATGAAGATCAAGAGGAGCCACCTCAAGAGGAGGACAATGATCAAGGGGGAGATGCTAATGAACAAGACAAGGAAGATGATGAGGGTCCAAGACCGCCACACCCAAGAGTCCACCAGGCGATTCAAAGAGATCACCCCGTGAACACCATCCTTGGCGATATTCATACGGGGGTAACCACTCAATCTCGAGTCGCTCATTTTTGTTAACATTACTCTTTTGTTTCCTCTATTGAGCCACACAGGGTAGAGGATGCAGTTAAAGATTCAGATTGGGTGCTGGCGATGCAAGAGGAGCTCAACAACTTCACGAGGAATGAGGTATGGCATTTAGTTCCACGTCCTAATCAAAATGTTGTAGGAACCAAGTGGGTGTTCTGCAACAAGCAAGATGAGCATGGTGTGGTGACAAGGAACAAAGCACGACTTGTGGCCGAGGGATATTCACAAGTCGAAGGTTTGGATTTTGGTGAAACCTATGCACCCGTAGCTAGGCTTGAGTCAATTTGCATATTACTTGCCTATGCTACTTACCATGGCTTTAAGCTCTATCAAATGGACGTGAAAAGTGCCTTCCTCAATGGACCAATCAAGGAGGAGGTCTATGTTGAGCAACCTCCCGGCTTTGAAGATAGTGAGTACCCTAACCATGTCTACAAACTCTCAAAGGCGCTTTATGGGCTCAAGCAAGCCCCAAGAGCATGGTATGAATGCCTAAGAGATTTTCTTATCACTAATGGCTTCAAAGTCAGCAAAGTCGATCCTACTCTCTTTACTAAAACTATTGCAAATGATTTGTTTGTATGCCAAATTTATGTTGATGATATTATATTTGGGTCTACTAACAAATCTACTTGTGAAGAGTTTAGTAGGATCATGGTACAAAAATTCGAGATGTCTATGATGGGGGAGTTGAAGTATTTCTTAGGATTTCAAGTCAAGCAACTCCAAGAGGGCACCTTCATCAGCCAAACTAATTACATTCAAGGCATACTCACCAAGTTTGGAATGAAGGATGACAAGCCCATCAAGACACCCATGGGAACCAATGGGCATCTCGACCTCGACACGGGAGGTAAATTTGTAGATCAAAAGGTATACCGGTCGATGATAGGATCTTTACTCTATTTATGTGCATCTCGACCGGATATTATGCTTTCCGTATGCATGTGTGCACGATTCCAAGCCGATCCTAAGGAAGTTCACCTTAGGGCCATAAAACGAATCTTGAGATATTTAGTTCATACGCCTAAGTTTGGTCTTTGGTACCCCAAGGGATCCACCTTTGATTTAATAGGTTATTCAGATGCTAATTGGGCAGGGTGTAAAATTGATAGGAAGAGCACATCAAGGACTTGTCAGTTCTTGGGAAGATCCCTGGTGTCTTGGGCTTCAAAGAAACAAAACTCAGTAGCTCTTTCCACCGCCGAAGCCAAGTACATTGCCGCAGGCCATTGTTGCGCGCGATTGCTTTGGATGAGGCAAACCCTTAGGGACTATGGTTACAAATTAACCAAAGTTCCTCTCCTATGTGATAATGAGAGTGCAATCCGCATAGCGGATAATCCCGTTGAACATAGCCGCACTAAGCACATAGCCATTCGGTATCACTTTTTGAGAGATCACCATAAAGGGGGGATATCAAGATAGCCTATATCAACACCAAAGAACAACTAGCCGATATCTTTACCAAGCCACTAGATGAGAAAACCTTTACCAAACTTAGGAATGAGCTAAACATTCTTGATTGTCGGAATTTTGATTGATATTTTGCACACATAGCTCATTTATATACCTTTGATCATATCTCTTTCATGTGCTATGACTAATGTGGTTTTCAAGTGTATTTCATGCTAAGTCATAGATTGAAAGGGAAATGGAGTCTTCGGCGAAGACAAGGCTTCCACTCCACTCCATCGTATTATCGACCCTTCACCGTCACTTCGCACCGCTCTCCACTTTGGTATAATCTTTCACTCATATATTGTTTGCCAAAGGGGGAGAAAATTTCAACAAGGGCTCTTATTTCATTCACAAGTATCCGTTTTTGGCGATTCATGCCAAAGAGGGAGAAAGTATTAGCCTAAAGCAAAAGGACCGCACCACCACGCCAATTTCAAAATTTTTCGAAATAAGTTTAAGTTTTAAATGTTTTTCAATTGGTATATTTGAAAATTCTATCTCAATTGGTAAAACCCTCTTGAACACTAAGAGGAGAATTTCATTGAGGGGGAGTTTTGTTTAGTCAAAGGAAAAGCATTTGAAATAGGGGGAGAAAATTTCAAATCTTGAAAATGCTTCTTGAAATCTTATTCATTTACCTTTGACTATTTGCAAAAGCACTTTGAAAAGAATTTCCAAAAGAATTTGCAAAACAAAACAAGTGGTGCAAGCGTGGTCCAAAATTTTAAATAAGAAGAAAACAATCCATGCATATCTAGTAGAAATAATTATTGGTTTCACTCCAAGCAACCTTATGCACTTACCTTATGCAAACTAGTTCAATTCTGCACTTTTATATTTGCTTTGGTTTGTGTTGGCATCAATCACCAAAAATGGGGAGATTGAAAGAAAAATAGGGTCAAACCTTTTCCTAAATGATTTTGGTGGTTGAATTGCCCAACACAGATAATTGGACTAACTAGTTTGCTCTAGATTATAAGTTCTATAGGTGCCAAAGGTTCAACACAAACCAATAAAAAGTCCAAGAAAGGGTTCAAATACAAAGGAGCAAAACCAACCGAAGGCTGCCTTGGTCTGGCACACCGGACTATCCGGTGTGCCACCGGACAGTGTCCAGTGCACCAGGGAGAATCACTCCGAACTCCTTAGCTTCGGGTTTCTGGAAAATGTCCTCCGCTACGGTGTGCCATGCAGAGTAACGGCTACAGCGCCAACGATCGTCTGTAAAAGTGTACATTAATGGTGAACAGTGCGGACTGCGCGCGCAGAAGTCAGAGCAGGCGGCAGAAGGCATACCTGACAGTGAACAGTGATTGTCCGGTGCACCACCGGACTTTCCGGTGGCCCAGTTGTCAGAAGCTCCAATGATCGATCCCTAACGGTTGGGTGATGTGGCTAGCGCACCGGACAGTGTCCGGTGCGCCCATCGACAGCAGTCATCCCCAACGGCCACTTTGGTGGTTGGGGCTATAAATACCCCCCAACCACCACACTTCAAGGCATCCAAGTTTTTAGCCAACACCATTCAATACAAAAGCTAGTGCATTCAATACAAGACACAAATAGATTGAATCAAAATCTCTCCAAGTCCCAATTCCACTCAAAGCAATTAGTGACTAGAAGAGAGAGTTTTGTCGTGTTCTTTTGAGCTCTTGCGCTTGGATCGCTTTTCTTCTTCCCCATTTCTTGTTCCCAAGTCATTTGTAATCAAGGCAAGAGACACCAATTGTGTGGTGGTCCTTGTGGGGACTAAGTGTCCCGATTGATTGAGAAGAGAAGCTCACTCGGTCTAGGTGACCGTTTGAGAGAGGGAAAGGGTTGAAAGAGACCCAGTCTTTGTGACCACCTCAACAGGGAGTAGGTTTGCAAGAACCAAACCTCGGTAAAACAAATCATCGTGTCTCACTCTTCATTTGCTTGTGATTTGTTTCGCCCTCTTTTTCGGACTCGACTTTTATTTCTAACGCTAACCCTGGCTTGTAAGTGTGCTTAAAGTTTATAAATTTTAGATTTGCCTATTCACCCCCCTCTAGGCGACTTTCACTTACCACAGATGTTCGCGCACAACTGGGAGAACGACAACGCTGCATTGAGGTTGCGAGGATGAGCGTGGGGTCGATGGCCAATGCAAGCCTACCACGACACACGGAATGGGCAGGGAGAAACCGAAGGCGACATGTGCTAATGTCCGGGCGCGATGGTGAACAGCAGCCGAGACCGGACCAAGGTGCAGGACGTGGAGAGGACAACGTGCAGCCTGATCGGCGAATAGGTGAAGCTCGACCAAAGCGAGGGAGTGGAAGTGGAGGTCCAACGTTGAGGCACGACTCATGCGCTTCGCTAGAACTACTGTTGTATAGGTTGCGCACGCCTAGCTGATGGCTGGAGACGGTTGCTGGAGAGTAAAAGAGTTGAAGGCTAGTGGTGAGACCGATGGCCGGAAGAAGAAGGATGAGCAGTGAAAGAGATGTCCGCGACAAGAACATCATAGGGCGGCTGGGAGAGACGAAGTGAGGCAAGCGTTATAGGGAAGATGTGCCACACCCGGTTTTAGAAGGTAAACCGAATGCGAACCATGTACGTGCCAGGATCAGTAATTCACGTACACAGCGATTACATAAATGACTCATCATAGCACAATGCTTCGAATTACAACAAAGAGTAAGTAATAATATTACAGACTAGAGCCATTTACATAATATAAATCAAAGTACACAGAATCGAAACGTAGCCAACGTAAACAACCCACCACAGGCAGCTGACTGGGGGAGGTCGCTAGCCTAATCCTTGAACTTGTCGAAGTCATGGAACTCCTGGAGATCCGCCTCGACACCTTGTTTACCTGAGCATAGATTTCACCAAAGGCAACCTGGTGTTTTGTGAAAGCAAGGGTGAGTACACATCAACGTACTCAACAAATGTCCCGTTTGGCTGTAGTGGACTAGTTTTATGTGGGGTTAAGGTCAAGCAGTTGCTTTTAGTTGGTCAGGTAATTATTAATAGTAGAGAGCCAGGTTTTAACATTAACCCAAGTTGTTAACCCAAAAGTACTCTTTCCAAATGGAAAGAATAGCAGAAACCATAAGCATAATCATAATCATAAAAACCATCATTATCCTCATCATCATCTGTAACCAAACATCTCTGATCAATGTGTCTCTAATCAATGGAGCTCCCTTGGCCGCTCATAACCGCGAGCACGACTGATATATCAGTTTCATAACACTCTGCAGAGGTTGCGCACTTTACCCACAAGTTGTGATTCCCTCTCTAGCCCGGGCTTGCAAGACCCTTATTCACTCCCAAGGTGAATGGCCAGGGATTCACTACGAAGCCTTTACAAAGATTCCCTGAGGCTGTAGCCGCCCGTTAGGTTTCCTAAATGCACCGCACTTCTCCCCAAGGGGCGAACCAACCTTGGCAGAGCGAGCCGCATACACCGAGCCCCATTAACGGCACGACGGCGAAGCAAACTACACCCTAGTTCCTCTAATTATTCAGCTAAGGGCGTCCCATTCCACTCTCATGGTTGCACTGTTTTTCTCGGGCGGTCATCCAACGAACAGGTCCTTACGGAGAGGCACTCGAGAAACCGCTCGAGCCCCCTAAAGTATCACCAGTCCAATATCATAATCATAATGACAATATCGTATCATAAGTGTTCACATCATGTTCATTGATTAAAGTAAAGCAATAGCATGAATCTAACCATAGTAGCCCAAAAGGTAATCAAGGACCAGGTAGATAGAAAGCTAGTCAATCCTTAGGTTGTTCATAGTGTGCGGGACAGTGAATTATAAAGTAAATGAGACATAATGGGTCAGAGGACACTTGCTTTCACCAAACAGATGCTCAGGGTCTTCGATCTCGTAGAACTCGAAGAGTTCGATCACTTGGTCGCCAAAGCTTGACCGTCGATTCCCCAAAGCTTCGAAACAAATCGCGATCTAATCGCAACGCGAAGCGAAGACGAACAGGCACAAGCAAACAAACATATACATATGCATAAGAACATTACACCATACAAGATAAAATGTTATAAAAGACATGCAACATAAAATAGAGCTCGACGCTACGGTCACACGAGGGAAAGAAACGTCGAACTCGAAGCTACGATTGAGAGATTAGCACGTTATCGCTAAATAAGTATTAACTATAACTTTTAGTTCAACATTATCAAACATAAATATTGTACATCAGTCAGTTTGATTAATCGGCTACACTAACAAATGTCAGCTAATTAAATAATTTAATTAAAACAGAGATTCTAAGCGAGATGGATTTATGATGAGTGAAACAGCACGACCGCGTGCAAACGACGCGCGGACACGCGTGACATAGCACGCTGACGACACACGAAACAGCGCGCGCGACGAGCGCGAATGCGCACGAATCAGCACACGACCACGAGCATATCGCGCATGAACAACGCACAGACAGCACGTGCACGACACGCAAAGCAGCACTCCACCGCGCGCGGAACAGCACACGCGATAGGCAGAGAAGAACTAATTAGATGTCGTGTTTAAACTATACAAGTATCAAATAAATAAAAAGTATTTAAGTCAATATTAACCATGTTAATATTTATTCATAAAAATGCAGGTTGACAATTATATATTTAATTTAATTGGAATTCTAATCTAATAATCATTAGTCGAGCAACCATTAAATAAATTAATTAGAATGTGTGACCTGATAAGTTAATGTTATTAACATGAGTGATTATAAGCAAGAACAATTTATTATTACGAGCAGACGTCGTGCGGCCCGCGTCATCGACATGCAAGATACGTGCGAACGATGCACAACAAGGCGAGCGACATGTGTAAGTGGCACACGCGACGCACGCAAATGACGTGTGACAACGCGTGTGAACCGCACACGTGACACGCGCGAACGGCGCGAACGCGTGCACGCAGGGGGGTAGACAGGGGTCGTCTAGGGGTAGACGAACGTCGTCTAGGGGGTAGAGGGACGTCGTCGGGACCCTGACGACGCGCTGTGCGTACACGATACAACGCGCACAACAGTGCGCGATACGAGATACTCGCTGAACCATAACAAGTTTATAATAAACAAGCATTAAATGAAAAGTGCTTGAGTTGGTATTAATCAAGTTAACATTTATTTACAAAAGCGCAAGATGAGCTATAAGCTAGTTTTAATTAGGCGGTCATAAGTATCGAATAAACCACTAATTAAATAATTATAACTTGCGACGTGATGAAGTAATATTATTAATATGTTGACGACATTGTTGTGAAATTAATCTTAACGCAAATGGGTTGAAACGGATTTAATAATGCGCGCGACCGCGCGGAATAGCGTAAACGACGAGCGTGAACGACACGCGGATCAGCACGTAATCCACATGCAAAACACGCGTGCGATACGCGAGATAAATTAATTAACATCGCATTTATATTAACGGGCATTTGGGCAAAACCTTTGAGTTACTACTATTGACATGGATTCATTAGAGCATAAGTTAACTACCATAAATTAGTTTAGTTAAAAGGTCAAATTAACTAATGTTAGTTAAATAAAAGTATAATTAATTATTAAAACGTGCTACATGGTGAAACAAAAATACTAACGCATCGACGATGCTCACCTACGTGCGGACATGGATGACGCGTCGTCGGTCCTTCGTCGATGCTTGGGAACAGCCGAGCACGATGGTGGCGATGGTGAGTCGTGGACACACGACGAAGGGCCTACGCAGGCACACGGCGTCGCTTGGTAAGGCGAGGGCACTGCGCACGGCGTGAAAGGGCTGTGCGACGCTGACGAACGGCGGTGGTGACTTGGCCACGGCCGACCGGGCTACGGGAGCACGGGGCGCACGGGTTGGCTGGCCGCACTGGCCTAAGGCAGGCCGCGCCGAGGCTGGCCGCGCGCTGGCTGCGCGCCACGCCGCAGGCCACCGGGCCGCGCGCTGGCTGCGTGCTGGCCGCGAGCCGCGCTCGCCGCACCGCCGGGGGGACGTGCCGCGACAGGACTCGTGCCAGGCCGCAGGCACGCCGGGCCCACGCCGCTCACGAAGAGGAAGGGAGGGGGAAGGAGGAGGAAAGCTCAACTCGACGGGTGCGCACGTAGACGGCAAAACGGTGGGGCAGCGAGCGCTCGACGACGAGGGAAAGGGTGTAAGGGAGGGTGCTAGTGGGATGCGGGACGCGGGGTGGTTCACGGGCACGATGCCCCCATATCTCACCGAGGCGGTTGGGGAGGACGCCGCTGGCCGGTGGGCCCCACCAGCAGGCCAAGGCGGCTGACGGCCGGGCGCTACGCGCTCGCGCGCGGGGGCGCGGAGCGGACGGGCGGGCCCCACACGCGGCGGCGGCGCTGGGCACTGCCCACGTGCGCACGCGCGCGGTGGGCGCGGGCGAGCCGCTGGGGTGGGCCACGGAGGCGCCCTACAGCTGGGCCGCGGCGAGAAGAAAGGCGGTTGGGCCGCGTGGGGGAGCAAAGGCTCGCGGGCCGTGGCTGCTAAATCAGCCCAAGCCGAGAGAGGAGAGAGATGGGGGGAGAAATGGGTAGGTGGGCTACGCCGCGGGCCAAAAGGCCAGCCAGGGATGGAAGGGGGGGTTTCCTATTTTCTATTTAGTTCCAAACTCTTACTAAATGAATATTTCATGGAAACCAAGCAAACAAACAAAAAATAGATGTGTGACCCAGCATGATGCAACAACTAAAGAAAATCCACTTCTATGATTTATTAACACACGACACAGAGTTAACTCTCTTTAGAATTTTGAAAAGGGGCAAGGTATATCGAAAAGAAATAGAAAAGGGAAGGTAATGTCCAAATTTGTGGATATCGGAAAAGAAATTTTATACCCCTAAATTCAGGGTGTTACAAGATGCTAGGGCCAGGAATGCTCGTCGTATATGGATCGGAAGGAGCAGGAAGTTGCACGTGGCTATCCTTATCACACTGGAAGGAGCGCTATAGAGCCAGCACCGGTCGAGTTTGGATACGTGGCCACGATGGAATGGCGCAAGCAAAACCGGCTTCAGTTAAGCGGCAAAAGTTTGGATTTACGGTGTCCACACAGGAGGCAAATAGGTGGACACTGCCGGCGCGCAGCTTGAGCACGCACAGCGCCTCCCAAAATTGAAACAAGTTTCAGCCACACACTCCTAGTTACTGGATTGGCTTGGATTCCTTTTCAATTACCAGCCTGTCGCATCTTAAATCATAGCTTCAATTTATTAAAACAAGGTGAGGATGGTTGCAGCGTTGATAGCTTTCTGCTCCCATAACTGAACCCAGATTTCAGTCACTTGAAACTGAATTCGACACCAGACTGAACCCACACCTTCCCCTCCTCGCATCACAAGATTCCAAATGATAACAAAGAAACGACTTGAATACAAATTGCTCTCCAATATACCCTTTAACTCTTTGCTATACAGACTGTAGCTCGAAACTCCATGGACTAGGTACAGGGGAGCTTCAAAACCCGATGGAAAACACTGAATTTCAGATTCAGTTTACTGAACCAATTGCTAAAATCCCAGTCTGACGTAGCGACTTGGAGCAGCATTTTCTCCCTTTTCTAAGCAAGGTCAGGGAGATCCACTTTAACAGAAATTTCTCACCACACTACCCTCTAACATTTTACTATGGAGAGTGCAGGCCATAACATTAGGGGTTTATTACGATAGAAGTCTGAAGTTTGGTAAAAATGCTAAAACTGCATTTCAATTTCTGAATCAAGTTCAGAAAATCACAAGTCTGACAGCCCCTATTTTAAGCAACTCTAACTCCACTTTTTATGCAGTACCAAGCCAACCTTCCCTAAAGGAACTTGTTCACTGATATAAACTCTTCAACTTTGGCACAAGGAGTATGGCTCACAACTTTATGGATCAAAAGTTATAGTGCTTCAAAGTGGGATGAAAATACTGAAATTCAGATTTAGTTAACTCAACCAAAAACTGAACTCACCCCTGACAGAGAGAGTTTGAGCACAATTTACTCCAAATTTAGTGCAGCCCCAAATCAAACTTATTTAATAAACCTTGTTCTCTATACTATGGCTCCAACTCTTCTATGGAAACGTTAGTCCAAAACCACTTTGTTAGAGGCCCTTCAGGGGGAGGAAAATGCCTCAGACACCGTGCCGATTTCTACGGCACCAATTTCTGATGTTATGAAAGCTTCATCAACACCGAAGTCCAAGAGTAGTTCGAAGGCTACAGAGGAAGGGCACGAAGGCAGGCCATCAAAATCAAGCTATATTGAGATGGGTCGATCCATTCTGGAAGAGAAAGATTTGAAGGAAATGAAAGAACTTGGTTGTTTTGGGGAACATGTCAAGGTGCGTCTTGCTGGTGATAAAACAACCTTGAAGCCAAAAAGCAGGGAGGTTGTGGTTTTCAAAAGCTTCTTCCGAGCTAACCTTCGAATGCTGATGTATCGGATGGTTGCAAAGGTTTTGCAAAAATACCAAGTATATATGCATCAGCTGACGCCAAATGCCACAGTTAGGCCTGGCGTTTTCATTTGGGCTGCATGAAGCCAAGGGTTTTGCACTAAGGTTGATGCCTTCTGTAGAGTGCATGACCTACACTACCAGACCAAAGCCAGAGCTTCGAATGAACTTCATAACAACTTCGAGTGCTACACCTTCGCTTACCGGAAGGATACAGTTTCCTCCGTGCTTGCATACCGAACAAAATGGCATGACAACTGGATAAAAGAGTGGTTCTATGCTGAGGTGGATTCTAAACATCACTATGACTTCAAAGATATGTTGATGAGTCCTCTAGAGATTAGCTTCAGTCTGAAGTGGTCAAAGTGCGACATGAGCGTACTTTTTAGCTCGCTAAGGTTGGTCTGGAGGTGGAAATGCAATCAAAGTAAGCTTCGAAGGCAGAGCAGGCTTGAGCAGCAACACGCGCAAAAGCAGCAAATGTCGTGTTAACACCACCGGGTGCCACTCCCTTTTATACCCGTAGACTTGTTGTACTTAATCATTGTACTCACTAAGATCTGGGCCCTAACAGTCAGTGTATTAATAACGAGCTTCAGGAAGATGTTTTTTCGTACCTTCAGCACATGGGCTCCCATTTATTATTTTTGCGATCTAAGCTCGTTATGAAGCAACAAACTTATCCCTCAAGGGCTACTGTTGGGGGCCTGCCTTGCCGAATGTCTTCAAAACACCTGTACTTCAGTATAACAAAGTGTGTTTCAGGTGAATAACGAAGGCTGGACGAAGCTGGCAGCTTCAGTGTGGAGAAAAGCTTTGTCCAAAAATGTGCCCAAGCCATCAGCATACGGTATGGAGAAAGGCTTTAAGCGCAAGCTGACGAAGGAAAAGAAGTCCAAGACTCACACAACAAGAAAGAAAGGGAAAAGACATCCATATACCTACATCATTTGTAAACAATAAGTGTAAAACCTTAAGGGGGCACGATTGTAATTTTATACAAAGACTGTTCATCTTCCCTATAAATAGATGAACAATGCCCTACATAAAGCACATTTTTCAGAGGGCCCTCGCTTCATCTTTCTTAGCATACGAAGAACCTTCATGTCATCTTGTGTGTAGGAGCCGAAGGTATGCCTGTACATTCATTTATCAGGAGAGATGGAATAAAATGTCAAGGCATATGAGATCAGTCAGATATGAAGTTCCACTTTGTTATTCTCACATTGTTTTCATTATGTTTCTCATTAAAAACATTCGTCCTACGCTTTAACGCTTTGAAGAAGTGTTAAATCAGAAAGACAGAGGTCCTTATATCTAACTTGTGTTGCCTTGATTTTTGATACCTTGAGGGGAATGGAAAATCAAATATCAACATATATTTATTACATATGAAGAAAAATGGAACAAAGAGTGCTAAGGCACACAAGATGTGTAACATGTTTTGCTCTTAGATGCATTACCACAATATTACTACTTCGTATATGTTTTTCCTTTGTATCTTCTCTCTTGAATTACCCTT
Source organism: Zea luxurians (assembly GCA_029449295.1). Lineage (NCBI taxonomy): Eukaryota > Viridiplantae > Streptophyta > Magnoliopsida > Poales > Poaceae > Zea > Zea luxurians. Next base: position 71,818,512 of record JAOPSE010000015.1, on the reverse strand, counting down.
CGAAAAAAGGTAATCGAAGGGAGAAGGTCATAACATTCTAACTTGTGTTGTCTTATTTTTGGTACCATGAAGTAATTAAAAGCAAGTGACCAAAACTTAGTAATTGCTTATAAAATTTTGACCAACAAAGTTAAAAGCAATGCTCAGCCTTAACCATTTTCCTAGGTAAGTCTTACACTACACCTTTTTCCCCACACTTGCTGAGTGATGATCGTATGGAAACTCACCCTTGCTATAATCACACTAGGTCAAGAATAGGTACCACCGGAGGAGAAATATGAAGATGAGTTCGGAGAGGTCTAGGTTGTCATCTCCCAGTCAACAAGGGATTGTGGAGGATCGTTGTCGTCATATGGTGTAATTTATTTAGTTATTTTGTATATAAATTATATTAAGTAATAAAGATATGGTATTGTTTTCTATACACTGAGTCACCATATATGTGAAACTTGATCCTGACAAACATGTGAGATGCATATGGATTTATCCTTAAATCTAGGTGTGACAATATTAAAGTATTTTTAATACAAATTCAAGTATATAATATGCATCCACTAAAAATATTTTTTTTACTGAATCGTTGTTCAAAATTTTAAAACGTTGACTTTTCTTAAAACATGCTTGTCTTATTTTATGGGATGGAGGGAGTACTACTAACGCTATCTCTAGCAGCTTACTCATTCTCATACTCGTATTCAAACTGCACTCTATGAACAGTGCAACCTACAATATAAAATAGTGGAAAAACATTGTTTTTGGTGACCATATGGACGAATTGATAGACACTAGTTAGTTGACTTAAAAATTGCTATTGGAATTAGCTAGCTAACAAAAAGCTGGCTAATTTACTAAAAGCAGTTAATAGATAAACTATTAGTTAGACTGTTTGTATATTTTCAACTAATTTTAGCACTTAATTATTAACTTTAGTGCATCAAAACATCTCCTAAATAGACAAAAAAAAAGTTAGCTTGCAGCTCAGCTTTAGTATGCGTGTTCTTTATATGTGTACTAATTTGTGTCTAGTTAGCTTACAAAAAGAAAAAATTGAATCGCGAGTACAGACGACGACGTACTAAATCGTGGGTGAGCCTGACCTCCGAAGCTAGCCCTAAAATAATAACCCATCCGATGCACCTCGGAGTCAGCACCACACGCGCGTAATAAAAAAATAGCTGGGGGATTAGCGCCGCCATCGATTAGTTGTAATCAAATCAGCTGCCTACATATATTTCAGTGATGGGTGGCCGGCTAGCTGGGATTATAGTAGTGATGCGTCGTCCGTCGTAGCTAGGCGACCATGCGTGCACCTGCTTTCTCGATCGGCAGATCCAAGGCACGCTTCCCTCCATGCACAAAGAGGCGCCCCGCCGGTCGTGGTTTATTTACGTGTCCCGATCCGGCGAGAGGGAACCGCGCCGCCTCCACCGGACGATGGCTCTGCTTCGTGTTTGTGGTGTGTCGCTCCGCGTCCACTGACCAGATCATCATCAATTCATCATCTTGTGGCGAGGAATATGGATGCAATGGCACGGGATCGTTGTTGGGACTGGGACGCCCGTTCGGTGCTACTGCTACGCCTTACTCTTATTCTCTAGACTTTCATGTGGGCCGAGCCGTTGGCATATGGACCCTAACGTTCACTTTGCCGCCTTTCCTAATCGTAAGGCCCATCAAACTTTTTAGTTACGTAGCCTATCAAGCTAAATGGGCTCTCGACCTTTTAAAGCTCCACATATGTCGTCTTGGGCCTGGCCAATGATATACAACCGAGGCTAGGGTCTGTTTGTCAGCTGTAAATTCTTTAAAATCTTATTTTAGTTTTTAGCCGTGAGAGCAGGATCATCATTATCATGACATAAATTATAGGTGTTAACAGGAAAGAAAAAATATGCTTATCTTTGGAGACAAAATGCTTCGTTGGATACGAAGATGCTTCGTCTCAGATGAGACGTATATGAAGGCACTCTATTTACAATGAAGAATGCTTCGTTGTGAACGAAAAGAATGGAATGTGTTTTTCGCCTTCGGCTCAAAAATTATAAGTATGAGTTTCATCCATAGCAAAGCAAACCACACATGGACAAAGAGGTAGAATTATATTACAAGGTATGGACAAATATGTACAATGTTGGGTCAAACTCTCAATTACAATCTTTTGTCAAATATTACAAAGAGATTCCAAGTTTTCTACAGGTAATTACAAAAAAGACGCTCTAAGAGTCTTCTGCCCCTCGGAACAAGCTTCGGCTCAGTCAGTGACCTTTGGCGTCACCATCCTGCAGACAAATAACGGTATAAGGTAATTGCAAATATAATAAAGAAAAACCAAGGTAAAAGACAGGTAAAAGATTCATACTGAATCGAGCAGTTTCTGAGCTTCGTCTCCAGCCAGCTTGCGCTCGCCCTTAGCACAAATTTGTGTAATAAATTTATTTCCAATGCTACGGATTTCTCCACGAATATCAACTAAGTCTGACGGTGAGAGGCTGAAGGTTGGCTTGTTAACTGTTTTGTCATGAGTACATCTGGCCTTCAAAAATACAGCAGCTGTGCCACAAGAAGCTAGCATGGCACATAAATCCCCGTGCCCAATTATGACTTCATCGAGTGCTTCAACATAATTTTCAATATGCTCGAAGGCTTTAGGGATATCTTCAGCCGACGGAGCAATTTTTTCAGAACTAGCTCCAACCGAGTTAAATATTCCTTTTAGTCGGTCCGCACAGTGGGTGGTGAAATCTGTCGGGTACCATAATTAGGGGTATCCCCAACGCTCCTAATCACGGCTGGTAAACACCCTCAGACCAACTGACGGGCGCGGTTCAAGTCAAGGCTTCGTCTACCCAAGGGACGCGACCTCGCCCGAGCCCAGCCTCGGGCTGGAGCAGTAGTCCCAGACGAGTTCACGCCTCGCCCGAGGGCCTCCTCAGGCAGCGGGCACCTCCTCGGCTCTCCCGAAGCCCGGCTCGGGCAGGCTTCGTTGTGAAGCAACCTTGGCCGGACCGCCTCACCAACCGACCGCTTCGCAGGCGCATTCAATGCAGGGGACGCCTGACGCCGTATCCTGACACACGCGCCTCAGTCGGCCAGGCCGAAGTGACCGCAGTCACTTCGCCCCTCTCTTTTGCTGTCCGATATGACGGGAAAACAGCGCCGCCCGCTCCGTTCCGACTGCCGTGCCAACCACCCAGGCGAAGACTGACAACAAGTCACGATCAACCACCGAGTTCGGCCTCGGGCGCAACAGGATGCTCCGCCTCGCCCGACCTCAAGCTCCGGCCTCGGGAGGAGGTCTCCCCCTCGCCCGACCCCCGGACTCGGCCTCGACCTCGGCCTCGGGAGGAATCACGTCCTCGCCCGACCCCGGCCTCGGCCTCAAGAGAAGTCTCCGCCTCGCCCGACCTTGGGCTCGGACCGACCACGCCACCAGGGGATACATCATTACCCTATCCCTAGCCAGCTCAGGCTACAAGGAACAAGACCGGCGTCCCATCTGGCTTACCCCGGCGACGGGTAATGATGGTGCCCCACGTGCAACCATGACGCCGGTGGCTCTCAGCCCCTTACGGCAGCAAGGAGACGTCAGCAGGATCCTTGCCGCGCTGCCAGCTGTGCTTCTACAGGGCTCAGGCGCTTCTCCGACGGCCACGCTATCACGTGTACAGGGCTCAGGCTCTCCCCCGACAGCCACGTTGGAATATACACAGGGCTTAGGCATTTCTCTGCCGGACACGTTAGCGCATTGCTACACCCCCCATTGTACGTCTGGATCCTCTCCTTGCGTCTATAAAAGGGAGGTCCAGGGCCATCCTGGGGGGGTTCTCGCGGGGGAAGGAGCGAACGAACATGCTCTCTCTCACTCTCTCTCCCTCTCGCGACATGCTTGTAACCCCTACTACGAGTGGCACCCCTGGTGCAGGATAATACAAGGCTTGTCCCACCTCTTGTGTTCCATCCCGCGCCAACCCATCTGGGCAGGGGCACGCAGCGACAATCTCACTCGTCGGTCCAGGGACCCCCTGAGTCCGAAACGCCGACAGTTGGCGCGCCAGGTACGGGCCTGCTGCGTGTTAACGAACACCTTCCCGTTGAGTTCCAGATGGGGAGTCTTCAGCAACCTCTTCAGCCTAGGACGGTGCTCCGCTTCGAGAGTCTCGAGTTCATGTCTCTCGACGGCAGCTACGACATGGTACTCCTCCCCTCGCGGCGCGACGACAGCGACGGTCTTCGACTCGCTCGGCGGCGGCGCGCTCGGCGACGACATCTCCCCGCGGCAGAAGAGGAGCACTCCGGTCGTCCCTGCCACCCTCCTCGCCGGAGGAGGCGGAGACGGGGCAACCATGGCCACGCAGGAGGCGGCACCTTGTCAGCTGTCGCACCAGAGCGAGTCGACGACGCTCGCACTCCCCCGGGGGACATGTCGGGCAATGTCCTCGCACCTGAGACGACGGCGGGTGTCACTTCCCCGCAACATGTCAACCCCAAGCGGACTGATGACGCCAGCACCCTCGCGAAGGATCTGCTGGGCGTTACCCTCGTACCTGAGATGACGGTGTGCTCCGCCCCCGATGTGACTTTACCACCGTCCATTGACCAAGAGGTACCGTCCGCTTTCCATCCCGTACCCTTTCGATTCAGCTTCGATCCACCTAGCGACCCCGCTACGGTGAGCGCCTTCGTAAAGGCGTATCCAAACCTTCCGAGGTACCATATGTGGTCGACCTGGGACTGACTGACAACTGTCTCAACCTTCGGGCCAGCAAGTTCCGAGGAAGAGGACGACCCCGACTCCGGTTGGGATTTCTTCGGCCTCAATGACCCGGTGCCATGCTGGACTTCATGTCCGCATGTGACCACTGTCTCTCCGGTTGTTCTGACGATGGCCACGGCCTTGACGACGAGGGTTACGGCCCAAGTCGCGAATGTTTCCACGTCGATTAGGGAGATCACAACGAAGGCAACCACCTCGGTATGCCGGAGGTTGACGATCCCCCTGGGCCCGCATCTCGTGTTGACATCCCGCGGGAGCTAGCTGTGGTCCCAGTCCCTGTGGGGGGTCGGGACATACAGCTCGAGCGAATCCGTGATATGCAGACCCGAGTCGACGGGGAAGCAGGCCGGCTTGTGCAGCTCCGACAGAACGTCGAACAGGAGTGGGCAGGCCGAACACTCGCCGGAGGGGCCTATCATCGGGCCCAAGACGTCCAGCGCCGCATCATTGACAATGCCAGGGCAGCGCTGCCCCGGTCGTCAGTGGGTCCGGCCAGGACCTAGCTGCAGCGACGATGCTACTTCGAGCCATGCCGGAGCCATCCACCACCGAGGGACGGCGTATCCAGGGCGAACTGAAGAATCTCCTGGAAGGCGCCGCAGTTCGACGAGCCGAGAGCTCCGCCTCCCGGAGGCGAGCTGACCCCTCGGAGCATCACGCGGTGTCCTCCCGACGCATGGGGGAAGCCTCGGTCCATCCCGAGCGCACGCGGGACGAGGCGCCCGCTGCCTGGGATCGCCTCGGCAACGAGCACCACCATCTCGACTGTCGAACCCACCTCGACGAGAAGGTGCGCCGAGGCTACCATCCCAGGCGTGGGGGACGCTGCGAGGCTACCATCCGGTCCGCGAGTCTTCAGCCGGGCCATACGACGAGCGCCGTTCCCCGCCCGTTTCCGAGCCCCGACTACCATCACCAAGTACTCAGGGGAGACGAGGCCGGAGCTGTGGCTCGCGGACTACCGACTAGCATGCCACTTGGGAGGGGCGGATGATGACAACCTCATCATCCGTAATCTACCCCTTTTCCTCTCCGATGCCGCTCGAGCCTGGCTGGAGCATCTGCCTCCTACGCAGATCTCCGACTGGGACGATCTGGTCAAGACTTTCGCGGGAAACTTCCAAGGCACGTACGTGCGCCCTGGGAACTCATGGGATCTCTGAAGCTGCCGCCAGCAGCCAGGGGAGTCCCTCCGAGAGTACATCCGGCGGTTTTCGAAGCAGCGCACCGAGCTGCCCAACGTTACCGACTCGGATGTCATCGGGGCTTTCCTTGCCGGCACCACTTGCCGAGACCTGGTGAGTAAACTGGGGTGCAAGACTCCCACCCGTGCGAGCAAACTGATGGACATCGCCACCAAGTTTGCCTCGGGTCAGGAGGCGGTCGAAGCCATCTTCCGAAAAGACAAGCAGCCTCAGGGAGAGCCAAAGAAAGACGCCCCCGAGGCGTCCGCCCAGCGGGGCACGAAGAAGAAGGCCAAGACCAAGTCGCAAGCAAAACGCGACGCCGTCGACGCGAATCTCGTTGCTGCGGCCGAGCACATGAACCCTCGGAAACCTCCTGGAGGGGCCGACGCGCTCGACAAGATGCTCAAAGAGCCGTGCCCCTATCACCAGGGTCCCATCAAGCACACCCTCGAAGAATGTGTCATGCTCTGACGCTACTTCCACAAGGCCGAGCCCCCGGTGGAAGATGGCAAGGGCCATGACAACGATAGGAAGGAGGGCGGCAAGGAGGAGTTCCCGGAGATCCACAACTGCTTCATGATCTACGGCAGGCAGGCGGCGAACGCCTCGGCTTGGCACCGCAAGCAGGAGCACCGGGAGGTCTGCTTGGTGAAGGTGGCAGCGCCAGTCTACCTAGACTGGTCCGACAAGCCTATCACCTTCGACCGAGGCGACCACCCTGACTTCTTGCCAAGCCCAGGAAGATACCCGCTCGTCGTCGATCCGATCATCGGCAACGTTAGGCTCTCCAAAGTCCTCATGGACGGAGGCAGCAGCCTTAACATCATCTACGCCGAGACCCTAGAACTCTTGGGGGTTGATCGGTCCGAGGTCCGGGCCGGTGCGGCACCCTTTCACGGGATCGCACCTGGAAAGCGTATCCTCCCCTTCGGGCGGATCGACTTACCCGTCTGCTTCGGGACTCCCTCCAACTTCCAAAGGGAAACTCTCACCTTCGAGGTCGTCGGGTTCCGAGGGACCTACCACGCGGTGTTGGGAAGACCATGCTATGCCAAGTTCATGGTCGTCCCCAACTACACCTACCTCAAGCTCAAGATGTCGGGCCCGAACGGGATCATCACCGTCGGATCCACGTACCGCCACGCGTACGAATGTGACGTGGAGTGCGTGGAGTACGCTGAGGCCCTCGCCGAGTCCGAGGCCCTCATCATCGACCTGGAACGCCTCTCCAAGGTGGTACCCGACGCGAAGCGGCACGCCGGCAACTTTGAACCAGTCGAGGCGGTCAAGTCCGTCTCTCTCGACCCCAGCAACAATGCAAGCAAGAAAGTCTGGATCGGCTCCGAGCTCGACCCCAAATAGGAAGCAGTGCTCGTCGACTTTCTCCGCGCAAACGCTAAAGTCTTTGTGTGGAGTCCCTCGGACATGCCAGGCATACCGAGGGATGTCGCCGAGCACTCACTGGACATCAGAGCTAGAGCCCGAACCGTGAAGCAAACCCTACGCCGTTTTGATGAAGAAAAGCGCAGGGCCATAGGCGAGGAGATCCACAAGCTACTCGCGGCAGGGTTCATCAAAGAGGTATTCCATCCTGAATGGTTAGCTAACCCTGTTCTTGTAAGGAAGAAGGATGGGAAATGGAGGTTGTGTGTAGACTACACTGGTCTAAACAAAGCATGTCCGAAAGTTCACTACCCTCTACCTCGCATCGATCAAATTGTGGACTCCACTGCTGGGTGCGAAACCCTGTCATTCCTCGATGCCTACTTAGGCTATCACCAAATCAAGATGAAAGAGTCTGACCAGCTCGCGACTTCTTTCATCACACCTTTTGGCATGTACTGTTACACTACAATGCCATTTGGTTTGAGGAATGCAGGCGCCACCTACCAGAGGTGCATGAACCACGTGTTCGGCGAACACATCGGCAGAACGGTCGAGGCTTACGTCGATGACATCGTTGTCAAGACGAAGAAAGCCTCCAACCTCCTCTCTGACCTTGAAACGACATTCAAGTGTCTGAGAGCGAAAGGCGTGAAACTCAATCCCAAGAAGTGTGACTTCGGAGTCCCCCGAGGCATGCTCCTTGGATTCATCGTCTCCGAGCGGGGCATCGAGGCCAATCCAGAGAAAATCGCGGCCATCACCAACATGGGACCGATCGAAGATTTGAAAGGAGTATAGAGGGTCAAGGGATGCCTTGCGGCTCTGAGCCGCTTCATCTCACGCCTTGGCGAGAAAGGCTTGCCTCTGTACCGCCTCTTAAGGAAGACCGAGCGCTTCACTTGGACCCTCAAGGTCGAGGAAGCCCTCGGAAACCTTAAGGCGCTCCTTACAAATGTACCCATCCCGGTGCCCCCGCTGCAGGAGAAGCCCTCTTGATCTACGTAGCCGCCACCACTCAGGTGGTCAGTGCCGCGATCGTAATCGAGAGACGGGAAGATGGGCATGCACTGCTCGTCCAGAGGCCAGTCTACTTCATCAGCGAAGTGCTTTCCGAGACCAAAGTCCGCTACCCGCAAATCCAGAAGCTGCTCTACGTAGTGATTCTGACACGACGAAAGTTGCGACACTACTTCGAGTCTCATCCGGTGACTGTGGTGTCATCCTTCCCCTTGGGGGAGATCATCCAGTGCCGTGAGGCCTCGAGTAGGATAGCGAAGTGGGCGGTGGAACTCATGGGCGAAACGCTATCATTCGCCCCTCGGAAGGCCATAAAATCCCAGGTCTTGGCAGACTTCCTGGCTGAGTGGACTGACATCCAGTTACCAACAACTCCAATCCAACCCGAGCTTTGGACCATGTACTTCGATGGGTCACTCACGAAAACAGGAGCAGGCGCTAGCTTGCTCTTTGTTTCACCCCTCGGAAAGCATCTTCGCTACATCATACACCTCCATTTTCTGGCATCAAACAACGTGGCCGAGTACGAGGCTCTGGTTAACGGGCTGCGCATCGCCGCCGAGCTAGGGGTCCGGCGCCTTGACGCTCGTGGCGACTTGCAGCTTGTCATCGACCAAGTCATGAAGAACTCCCACTGTCACGACCGGAGGATGGAAGCCTACTGCGATGAAGTCTGGCGCCTGGAAGACAAGTTCTACGGGCTGGAGCTCAACCACATCGCCCGACGATACAACGAGACTACGGATGAGTTGGCGAAGATAGCCTCGGAGCGGACAACGGTTCCCCCGGACGTCTTCTCCAGAGACCTACATCAACCATCCGTCAGGATCGACGACACACCTGAGCCCGAGGAAGCCTCGGCCCAGCCCGAGGTACCCTTGCCCGAGCCCGAGGAGGCCTCGACCGAGCCCGAGGTACCCTCGGCCATCGAGGAAGAGGCCTTGCCCGTCGAGGGGGAACAGAATGGGGTCACACCAGATCCGAACTAGCAGACCCCGTACCTGGAATATCTCCTCCGAGGAGAGCTTCCCCTCGACAAGGCCAAAGCTCGGTGACTGGCTCAGCGCGCCAAGTCGTTCGTCTTGCTGGGTGATGAAAAGGAGCTCTACCACCGCAGCCCCTCGGGCATCCTCCAATGATGCATATCCATCGCCAAGGGACAAGAGCTGTTGCAAGAAATACACTCGGGGGCTTGCGGCCACCATGCAGCACCTCGAGCCCTCGTGGGGAATGCCTTCCAACAAGGTTTCTACTGGCCAACCGCGGTGGCCAACGCCACTAGGATTGTACGCTCCTGCCGGGGGTGTCAATTCTACGCAAAGCAGACACGCCTGCCCGCTCAGGCCCTGCAGACGATACCCATCACCTGGCCGTTTGTTGTGTGGGGTCTAGACCTCGTCGGTCCCTTGCAGAAGGCACCCGAGGGCTTCTCGCACCTGCTGGTCGCCATCGACAATTCTCCAAGTGGATCGAGGTCCGGCCCTTGACCAGCATCAGGTCCGAGCAGGCAGTGGCGTTCTTCACCAACATCATCCATCGATTCGGGGTCCCAAACTCCATCATCACCGACAATGGCACGCAGTTCACCGGAAAAAAGTTCCTGGACTTCTGCGACGACACCACATCCGTGTAGACTGGGCCGCCGTAGCTCACCCCATGACGAATGGGCAGGTGGAGCGTGCCAACGGTATGATTTTGCAGGGACTCAAACCAAGGATCTACAACGACCTCAACAAGTTCGGCAAGCGGTGGATGAAAGAGCTACCCTCGATGGTCTGGAGTCTGAGGACAACGCCAAGCCGTGCCACGGGTTTCTCGCCGTTTTTTCTAGTCTATGGGCCGAGGCCGTCCTCCCCATGGACTTAGAATACGGCTCCCCGAGGACTAGGGCGTACGACGACCGAAGCAACCAGACCAGCCGAGAGGACTCGTTAGACCAGCTCGAAGAGGCTCGGGACGTTGCCTTACTACATTCGACACGGTACCAGCAATCGTTGCGACGCTACCACGCCCGAACCGTTCAGCCCCGAGGCTTCCAAGTGGGAGACTTGGTGCTTCGTCTGTGATAGGACACCCGAGGGCGCCACAAGCTCACTCCTCCCTGGGAAGGGCCCTTCATCATCGCCAAGATTTTGAAGCCCAGAACATACAAGCTGGCCAATGACCAAGGCGAGGTCTACAGCAACGCTTGGAACATCCAATAGCTACGTCGCTTCTACCCTTAAGATGTTTTAAGTCGTTCATGTACCTCGTTTTCTTTACATACATGAAGTCTAACCGTCAAGGAAGGGTCGGCCTTGCCTCAGCAAAGCCTGACCCTCCCTCGGGGGCTAGAAGGGGGGAACCCCCTCTACGTCAAAATTTTCCTAGGAAAAAATTTTCTACCAAAACGACCTTCGTGCTTTCGACTTCCATATCGATAGCGGGATCCTGAAAACGACGAGAGTACACGTAAGCGGCAAGGCCGACTGAGCCGAGGAACTCCTACGCCTCCGGGATACGGATACCTCACTCATCACCTTCCGCGAGAAGTAACTCACGCTCGGATAAGCGATCCTGCTACCGAACAAGTCCGAACACTCGGGTAGAAAACGACTTTCGTGCCTTCTCGACTGTATCAATAACGGAATCCTACGACCAAATGAGAGTGCACATAAGCGGCAAGGTCGACCAAGCCGAGGAACTCCTACGCCTCCGGGATACGGATACCTCACTCATCACCTTCCGCGAGAAGTAACTCTCGCTTGGATAAACGATTCTGCTACTGACAGACAAGTCATGATGCTCGAAACGAGAGGAAAGAAAACGTAGCTTTTTAACACGACGATAAAGTGTTTAGGCCTCGGCGGCCGTGAAAAACATGCGCATGCTACAGACAAACTGTTCCTGCAGGATCAGGCATCAGCAGGGGGAGCAGCAGCACCCTCGACATTGTTTCCACCCTCGACGGAACCTAGCCTAGCCTCGGACGACGACCCGGGCGAAAGGACCTCCACCTAAGGGAGGATGCCAGCACCGCGCCAGCGGACGTCTTGGCCAAGCTCCAGCTGCTGCTGCCACATCTTCCTCGACCTAGGAAGCCGCCAGCTCCCGGGCCGACGAAGTCTCTTTTCAGGCCGACTCCGCCTCTGTCCGCGCCGACACCGCTGCCTCCGGCTCTAGCTCATCACAGAGCAGTCGAGGGTTCTAAAAAACTGCGCGAGAGAGGCCTAGAGTGGCAAGGCCGACCGAGCCGAGGGACTCCTACGCCTCCAGGATACGGATACCTCACACGTCACCTTCTGCGAAAGGCAACTCACGCTCAGTTAAGTGGTTCGGCTAACCAACAGTCAAGTCCCAGCGCCCGAAATGAGGAAGAAACACAGCTTTATACTCGAATACGCAAATGTTCAGACCTCTACAGCCACGAAGAACAAACACATATACTTGGGGTAACTATGCTACACAGACTTAGACATCGGCAGAACCCTCGGCGGTTCTCCCGACCTACAACAAATGTCTAAGTACCTGTAGCGGTTACATTTTGCTTCAGCAAAAACCCAGTATATCCCCTTACAAACGAGACTCCGGTTCTGCCCCCGCGGGTATGAACAACCTCCACACCAGAGGGCCTGCGGGACAACGAACCCCAAGTGGCTCGCCGGCAGATCCCCACTCAAATCCTCGCGGACCGGCCAGCGCCGGTCCCCACGAGGACCAATCGGCAGGAGGCAGCATCGGGAGCGGCGCTAGAGCCAGCTGGGCCAGCGAGCCGGACACGCTGCAGATGACGACATCTACGGCCGACCGGTCCCGCGTTATCGAAGTTCGCCCCCTCCACAAGGCCGGTGAGCGCCCTCTCCCCTGAATGCTGAAGGAGGAGACGGCCTGCCGGCCCATGCGGGAGGTAGAACCCTGGCTCAGCTTGCCCTCCACCTCAGCAAGGATGACGAAGATCCTTGAAGCTGAGGGCGGGGCGGAGGCCGCAGCCCGGCTTGCTTCTCCCCACCAAACTGACCATTGGTGAGGGAATGCAGCCAGGCTGCACGACAAAAATCCTTGAAGCCCAGCGGTGGCTGAAGGGCGCCGATCTCCACGAGGCCGCGCTCCTCCAACGACAGCAAGAAGAAGGCGACGCTGGTGCACCCCATCTGGGGGCTCGAAAGGTGGAAGGGCGCAATGCATGAGGGGAGAACGAAGGCATGGCCATTGCCCGGGGGATCGATCCTCTTTTATAGGCAGACCTCCTCACTTGCACCCCTTAGCATCACGGGCAAAGTCTCCACTGACATACTCCAGGGTTCTCCCCCTACGACACGGGGGCAGGGTCCCACACGTCATACAAGCTGATCCGAAGCGTGAAGAAGGTGAACTGCCGCACGCGAGGCATGCAACCGCCCCGCGGTTACAGGCGTTCTCCCATCTTCACAGAAACCGGTGGCCGAAAGGGTGGACTGCCACACGACAGACATCCAACCGCACCGTGACTGTGCGCCCTTTCGGCTTTGACCACATCCGGTGGACCAGTGCGAAGGAAGCGGGCCCGCATGTCATGTAACCGGCGCGCCGGTTACGACGTGCAAAGAGCCGCACCGCCACCTGCGCCAATGCCACGCCTCCTCGGCTGCAGAACCAGTACCGCGACTCGAGGCAGCCCCGCGCATGACCCAATAGTACCAATTGAAGGCGACGGCCACGGGACAGTCAGCCGCGGGGATAGGCACGATGGTTGGCATGGCCAAAAGTGGGCCGGCAGTAATTGCAGCGGCAGACGAGCGGAAGCAGCGGTCAAATCACCTGCAGGCTCGTGTCCCCTCCTGAAGCGATGGGAGAGCCCTCTCCCACGGCGTGAAGACGACGCACCCATGTCCTGTTCCTCGAACGGCTCGCACGCGCAACGGGCGCCACGCTGATCGCTCATCCCGTCGCATTAACTCCCCAATAGAGCAAGCGACACCTCTGGCAGGCAAGGCGGGCGTCGTTTCGCCTCCACCATGACAGCCGCGTCGAAAAAGGTGTGCCACCTTATTTAAATTCGTATCCTTCCCCTCCTCTCTCTCTTGATACAGGGACCGGGAAAGGGGACGTTGTGGAAAGGATCCTTCTCGGTGAAGGAAACGGGCCCCAAGCCCGCCTACTGATCAGCGGTTTGAAGGCTGGCCCCTTAGAAGGGTTTCGACAGCCGCCCAGAGCACTCGGGCTTCAAGCCCATTACTGATCAGGGGTTCGAAGGCTGGCCCCTCGGAAGGGTTCGATAGCCGCCCCAGAGCGCTCGGGCTCCGCGCCCATTACTGATCAGGGGTTCGAAGGCTGGCCCCTCGGAAGGGTTCGACAGTCGCCCCAGAGCACGCAGAGTGAGGGATGACTCTGGGTACGTCCGATACATGGCCGAGGCTCGGGCTACGCTCCCGAGGTACCCTAGGACATTTCCGAGACCGGCGGGAACGATTTGTAACGGAATCCCACCGGAGGGAGGCATCGAGCCCTCGGACCCTGTTGAAGGGGTCTGGGTCTGGCGAATCACCCGCAGGTACTTTTGGAGCGCGCCTCTGGGCCACCAGCCGACCCCTAACGAATGGGGCACGGGCGTCCACTCGGATCACCCGTTAGCAGCTCACTGGAAACACCATGTTCGGCGCCCTCCGAGGGCAACATGGCGCTTTCCCCCACTCCTTGCGGAAAGGCGACGCAGGGGCATATGATAAAAGTCAGGAAAGTCCTTGATCGTTCTCTCGTTCCGTGCAGAGGCTCGGGGGCTGCTCTCGCACCCGGCTACGGCCAAACCGTTGACAGCGTCAACAAACCGGCTTGATAACTTGAAGCCTGACCATGCACCCAGGCTATGGCCAGGCCGCATGAGGGAACGATCAGACCAGCCGAGGCACCACGAAAAGCATTCAGACCTCAGAGGAGTCAAACCACTCCTCCGAGGCCTCAGGGGCTACACCCGGCGGGTGCGCTCGCGTGCACCCACCAGAACAAAGCAAAAACCGAGAAAGGCCGGTCCCCTCACCGAAAATGTGGCAAAAGCCTCCAAGCAAGTACCAACACTCCCTTCGAGGCTCGAGGGCTACTGTGGGGTACCATAATTAGGGGTACCCCCAACGCTCCTAATCACGGCTGGTAAACACCCTCAGACCAACTGACGGGCGCGGTTCAAGTCAAGGCTTCGTCTACCCAAGGGACGCGACCTCGCCCGAGCCTAGCCTCGGGCTAGAGCAGTAGTCCCCAACGAGTTCACGCCTCACCCGAGGGCCTCCTCAGGCAGCGAGCACCTCCTTGGTTCTCCCGAAGCCCGGCTCGGGAAGGCTTCGTCGTGAAGCAACCTTGGCCGGACCGCCTCACCAACTGACCGCTTCGCAGGCGCATTCAATGCAGGGGACGCCTGACGTCGTACCCTGACACACGCGCCTCAGTCGGCCAGGCCGAAGTGACCGTAGTCACTTCGCCCCTCTCTTTTACTGTCTGATATGACGGGAAAACAGCGTCGCCCGCCCCGCTCCGACTGCCGTGCCAACCACCCAGGCGAAGACTGACAACAAGTCATGATCAACCACCGAGTTCGGCCTCGGGCGCAACAGGAAGCTCCGCCACGCCCGACCTCAAGCTCCGGCCTCGAGAGGAGGTCTCCGCCTCGCCTGACCCCTGGACTCAGCCTCAACCTTGGCCTTGGGAGGAATCGCGTCCTCGCCCGACCCCGGCCTCGGCCTCAAGAGAAGTCTCCACCTCGCCCGACCTTGGGCTCAGACCAACAGCGCCACCAGGGGATACATCATTACCCTATCCCTAGTCACCTCAGGCTACAAGGAACAAGACCGGCGTCCCATCTGGCTTACCCCGGCGACGGGTAATGATGGTGCCCCACGTGCAACCATGACGCCGGTGGCTCTCAGCCCCTTACGGCAGCAAGGAGACGTCAGCAGGATCCTTGCCGCGCTGCCACTATGCTTCTACAGGGCTCAGGCGCTTCTCCGATGGTCACGCTATCATGTGTACAGGGCTCAGGCTCTCCCCCGACAACCACGTTGGCATGTACACAGGGCTTAGGCATTTCTCTGCCGGACACGTTAGCGCATTGCTACACCCCCATTGTACGTCTGGATCCTCTCCTTGTGTCTATAAAAGGGAGGTCCAGGGCCATCCTGGAGGGGGGTTCGCGAGGGGGAAGGAGCGAACGAACAGGCTCTCTCTCACTCTCTCTCTCCCTCTCGCGACATGCTTGTAACCCCTACTACGAGCGGCACCCCTGGTGTAGGATAATACAAGGCTTGTCCCACCTCTTGTGTTCCATCCCGCGCCAACCCATCTGGGCAGGGGCACGCAGCGACAATCTCACTCGTCAGTCCAGGGACCCCCCGGGTCCGAAACGTCGACAGTTGGCGCGCCAGGTAGGGGCCTGCTGCGTGTTAACGAACACCTTCCCGTTGAGTTCCAGATGGGGAGTCTCGAGTTCATGTCCCTCGACGGCAGCTATGACATGGTACTCCTCCCCTCGCGGCGTGACGACAGCGACGGTCTTCGACTCGCCCGACGGCGGCGAGCTCGGCGACGACATCTCCCCGCGGCAGAAGAGGAGCACTCCGGTCGTCCCCTCCACCCTCCTCGCCGGAGGAGGCGGAGACGGGGCAACCATGGCCACGCAGGAGGCGGCACCTTGTCAGCTGTCGCACCAGAGCGAGTCGACGACGTCGGCACTCCTCCGGGGGACATGTCGGGCAATGTCCTCGCACCTGAGACGACGGCGGGTGTCACTTCCCCGCAACGTGTCAACCCCAAGCGGACTGATGACGCTAGCGCCCTCGCGAAGGATCTGCTGGGCGTTACCCTCGTACCTGAGATGACGGTGTGCTCCGCCCCCGACGCGACTTCACCACCGTCCATCGACCAAGAGGTACCGTCCGTTTTCCATCCCGTACCCTTTCGATTCAGCTTCGATCCACCTAGCGACCCGCTACGGTGAGCGCCTTCGTAAAGGCGTATCCAAACCTTCCGGGGTACCATATGTGGTCGACCTAGGACCAACTGACAGCCGTCTCAACCTTCGGGCCGGCGAGTTCCGAGGAAGAGGACGACCCCGACTCCGGTTGGGATTTTTTCGGCCTCAATGACCCCGGTGCCATGCGGGACTTCATGTCCGCATGTGACCACTGTCTCTCCGGTTGTTCTGACGATGGCCACGGCCTTGACGACGAGGGTTACGGCCCAAGTCACGAATGTTTCCACGTCGATCAGGGAGATCACAACGAAGGCAACCACCTCGGTATGACGGAGGTTGACGATCCCCCTGGGCCCGCATCTCACGTTGACATCCCGCGGGAGCTAGCTGTGGTCCCAGTCCCTACGGGGGGTCAGGACATACAACTCGAGCGAATCCGTGAGATGCAGGCCCGGGTCGACGGGGAAGTAGGCCGGCTTGTGCAGCTTCGACAGAACGTCGAACAGGAGTGGGCAGGCCGAACACGCACCGGAGGGGCCTGTCATCGGGCCCAAGACGTCCAGCGCCACATCATCGACAATGCCAGGGCAGCGCTGCCCCTGGCCGTCAGCGGGTCCGGCCAGGACCTAGCTGTAGCAGCGATGCTACTTCGAGCCATGCCGGAGCCATCCACCACCGAGGGACGGCGTATCCACGACAAACTCAAGAATCTCTGTAACACCCTGAATTTGGGGGTATAAAATTTCTTTGCTCATATTCACAAATTCAGGTGTTACTTCCCTTTTCTCATCCTTCCCCAATCTCCTCTCTCTCATTTCTATAGGAGAAAAGTGGTTATTTTATTTATAATTATAGTCTATTAGCTCAAACTCCAAGGGAGTGTGAACTGTTGCATCATGTTGAACCCTAGATTTCACTTTTGTTTGGTGCATAATTCTCAAAAAAGTCTAATTTGAATTTGTGGCTCATTTGAATTTGAATCAAAAAGAGAAAATAAAAAGAAAAGGGAAAAACAATTCCAGAATAAAAAGAAAAAGGGAAGAAGCCCACTCCCCCGCTCTCCTCGGCCTTTCGGCCCAGCTAAGCCCATCCCGCGCGCGCGCCCGCCTCCCTCTCTCTCTGCCCGCGGGCCCCGCCCGTCAGGCAACCGTCCTCCGCGCCCGCGCCCGCTTTCCTCTCTCTCTCTGCTCGCGGACCCGGCCTGTCAGCCCCGTCGTCCCCGCGTAACCGCCGCCGCGCGTGCCGCGGACTCCGCGCCCACGTCGCGCGTGGAGCTCGCCCCCACCTCGCCTCGGCCACTAGAGCCCAGAGCCCCACTCGCCCTCTCCCCCTCCCTCATTTGCGCACCTGTCGACCCCTCTCTCACCTCCCCCTCGCTGCGCGCACGCCAGAGCGCCGCCGCCATTAAACCGCCGCCGTCCCGAGCTCGTTCCTCCGTCGCCGTTGGAGCCCCGCCGTGCCCTCTGCCACGGTGAGCTCCGCCCCGACGTCCACAACCCGGGACGCGCTCCAATTTTCCCTTCCCCTCCCTATTTCCCTCTGCCCGCGCTCACCCACCGTCCACCGTGCAGCCGCCGGGGTCCGCCACCGTCGACCCGGGCCGTCGTCGCGCCATTGCCGCCACCGAGGAGTCTCCGGGGTTCGCCTTGAGGTAAGGAACCTCCCATGCCCCCTCCCTTCCCCTCTATTGCACTCTGTCGTGCTTAATTCCTCGTCGGAGTTGTTCAACGCCGCCGCCGAGCCGCTTCGCCGTGAACCGCCCCCCTCCGGTGCCCCTGCCCCGACCTAGTCCCCACCAAAAGGTTCCCCGCGCCCTCCCCAACCTCCCCGGCCATTCAGATCGCCCCAAGGACCCGCAGGGCCCCCGCGCCCCTCGTCTCCGGCGAGCTCCTCCGCCGCGGGGACGGGCGCCGCCGCCTCAGCTGGCTGGGGAAGGAGACAGAAGCCAGCCGCCCCATCTCCGCCGTCCATCTTAGATCGGACGGCCCTGTTTCAAATGGCCCGAACCCAACCTCAGCCGTTCGCCTGAGATCCGACGGCCCAGAGCCGTTTCCCCGCGCCCCGCCTCCCTGCCAATTGGGCCCCGCCTGTCAGCCCGCCTGCGCCCCGCGCTGCTCGCCCGACCCCGCCTGTCAGCCCGCCTGCGCCCCGCGCTGCTCGCCCGACCCCGCCTGTCAGCCCGCCTGCGCCCCGCGCTGCTCGCCCGGTCCCGCCTGTCAGCCGTCCGCCCCGCGCTGCTCGCCCGGCCCCGCCTGTCAGCCGCTCAGGCCGCCGCGCGCTCGCGCGCCCGCCCGCGATCTAATCTCGGGCGTTGATTTGAGATCTGACGGCTATGAAGGCCCGATACCCCTTCGCCCGCGCGTTTTCTTAAAGAGACCCCCGGTTTTCTGGAATTTGAACCCGCCGTCCCTGGTTTCTTACAGTTAGGTCCTCGGACCTTTTATTTAATTCAAAATAGGTCCTTAGGGTATATTTTTAACCCCTAAACTTGTAAAATTCATAACTTTGCCATATGAACTCCAGATTAGGTGCTTCAAATTGCAAAATGTTCATAATATTATTATCTATCTGTTTATGCAATGTTTCCCTGCTGTTTCTATGTCCCAATTAATAGTTGATCATTAGGGTAAAATTAATGTTATGGGAACCCTATTTGAGATAAATAAAAGATAGTAGACTTTAATAAAAGTTGGAGCACTTAAGTTTATGGACTTAACACTATGTAATGATTTAACCCCCACCACTGACTTAAACCTGATTAGTGGATAATGAATCATTTTGTATAGCCCTCTACCCTAGACCTAGGAAATACCAGAGTGCCTATCCCTTTTCTACTATGAACTTGTGATCTCTCTCTGCTGCATATGTTTGGTATATTGTTTTTGTTTGTTATTTCCCGAGTGCATAGTGTGAATGATTACTTTGCGTAGACAACGAGCAGTCTGTGTTTCCCGAGGAAGTTGCAGAGGAAGTCCCTGATCAGCAGTTTGGTGAAGGCAAGTGTCCTCTGACCCATTATGTCCTATTCACTTATAATTCACTTTCCCGCATTACTTAATTGAAACCTAAGGATTGACTAGCTTTATACTTTACCTTATCCTTGATGACCTTTTGGGTTATTATTATGGTTAGCATTTTGCTATTGCCTTAACCTAATCAATGAACATGATGTGACTATTTATGATACGATACTGTTATCCTGATTATGTTGATGATCTTGTGATACTCTAGGGGGCTCAGGCTGTTTCCTGAGTACCTCTCCGTAAGGACCTATTCGTTGAGAGACCACCCGAGATAACTGTGCAACCATGAGGGTGAAATGGGACGCCCCTAGCTAATTAATTAGAGGAACTAGAGGTGTAGTTGCTTCGCCGTCGTGCCGTCAATGGGGTCCAGGCACAGTGCTTGCTCTGCCGAGGCTGAGTGCCGAGGTTCTTTCGTTTTGCTTTTGTTAGTCACTCTCCTGTGGGGAGGAGTACTATGTTTATCAAACTGGAGAAACCTAACGGGCGGCTATGATCTCTAGGGAATCTTTGTAACAGCTACGTAGTGATACCCTGCCGGACCACCTAGGTAGTGGTCAATGGGGATTAGCTCTCCCCGGGCAGAAAGGGAATCATGACTCATGGGTAAAGTGTGCGACCTCTGCAGAGGGTAGTGAAACTGATATATCAGCCGTGCTCACGGTTAAGAGCAGCCTTGGGATCCTCTTTGATTAGAGATACAGATGGTTCGAGATACAGGGATTATGTTATGGTTTTGGTTCGAATATGATGATGTTGTTCCTCGATGAGGAAATGGTTTATGGGTTGGTTAATGATAAAATCTGGCTTCTACTAAGGATAAATACCTGACCAACTAAAAGCAACTGCTTGAGCCTAACCCCACATAAAGCTAGTCCACTCCAGCCAAACGGGACATTTGCTGAGTACGTTGATGTGTACTCATCCTTGCTTTACCACCAAACACCAGGTTGTCCGCATTGTAACCACTGCTCAGGAGAAGGCGAAGCCGTGGAAGGAGACTTCCAGGAGTTCCAATACTACGACGAATTCTAGGTGTGGGTTGGCGGCAACCCCCAGTCAGCTGCCTGTGAAGGCCTTATCTTTACTGCGTTTCGCTAGCACTTTGATTTAACTGTTAAGTTGATGACTATGTGGATGTCTATGACTCTGTGATGTAATAAGTTAATCCCCTTTTATGTTATTATTCGAGCACTGTGCGATGATGTTCATTTGTGTAATCGCTGTGTACGTGAATTCTGATCCTGGCACGTACATAGTTCGCATTCGGTTTGCCTTCCAAAACCGGGTGTGACAATCTCCTAGAAGGCGCCGCAGTTCGACGAGCTGAGAGCTCTGCCTCCCGGAGGCGAGCTGACCCCTCGGAGCATCACGCGGTGTCGTACCGACGCATGTGGGAAGCCTCGGTCCATCCCGAGCGCACGCGGGACGAGGCGCCCGCTGCCCGGGATCGCCTCGGCAACGAGCACCACCATCTCGACCGTCGAACCTGCCTCGACGAGAAGGTGCACCGAGGCTACCATCCTAGGCGTGGGGGACACTGCGATAGCGAGGAGGATCGCAACCCCTCGCCCGAACCACCCGGTCCGCAAGTCTTCAGCTGGGCCATACGACGAGCGCCGTTCCCCGCCCGTTTCCGAGCCCTGACTACCATCACCAAGTACTCGGGGGAGACGAGGCCGGAGCTGTGGCTCGCGGACTACCGACTGGCATGCCACTTGGGAGGGGCGAATGATGACAACCTCATCATCCGTAATCTACCCCTTTTCCTCTCCGACGCCGCCCGAGCCTGGCTGGAGCATCTGCCTCCTACGCAGATCTCCGACTGGGACGATCTGGTCAAGGCTTTCGTGGGAAACTTTCAAGGCACGTACGTGCGCCCTGGGAACTCGTGGGATCTCCGAAGCTGCCGCCAGCAACCAGGGGAGTCCCTCCAAGAGTACATCCGGTGGTTTTCGAAGCAGCGCACCGAGCTGCCCAACGTTACCAACTTGGATGTCATCGGGGCTTTCCTTGCCGGCACCACTTGCTGAGACCTGGTGAGCAAACTGGGGCGCAAGACTCCCACCCGTGCGAGCGAACTAATGGACGTTGCCACCAAGTTTGCCTCGGGTCAGGAGGCGGTCGAAGCCATCTTCCGAAAAGACAAGCAGCCTCAGGGAGAGCCGAAGAAAGACGCCCCCGAGGCGTCCGCCCAGCGGGGCATGAAGAAGAAGGCCAAGAACAAGTCGCAAGCGAAACGTGACGCCACCGACGCGAATCTCGTCGCAGCGGCCGAGCGCAGGAACCCTCAGAAACCTCCTGGAGGGGCCGGCGCGTTCGACAAGATGCTCAAAGAGCCGTGCCCCTATCACCAGGGTCCCATCAAGCACACCCTCGAAGAAAGTGTCATGCTCCGGCGCTACTTCCACAAGGCCGAGCCCTCGACGGAAGATGGCAAGGGCCATGACAACGACAGGAAGGAGGGCGGCAAGGAGGAGGAGTTCCTGGAGGTCCACAACTGCTTCATGATCTACGGCTGGCAGGCGGCGAACGCCTCGGCTCGGCACCGCAAGCAGGAGCACCGGGAGGTCTGCTTGGTGAAGGTGGCAGCGCCAGTCTACCTAGACTGGTCCGACAAGCCTATCACCTTCGACCGAGGCGACCACCCCAACTTCGTGCCAAGCCCAAGAAGGTACCCGCTCGTCGTCGATCTGATCATCAGCAACATTAGGCTCTCCAAAGTCCTCATGGACGGAGGCAGCAGCCTTAACATCATCTACGCTGAGACCCTGGAACTCTTGGGGGTTGATCGGTCCGAGGTCCGGGACGGTGCGGCACCCTTTCACGGGATCGCACCTAGAAAGCGTATCCTCCCCCTCGGGCGGATCGACTAACCCGTCTGCTTCGGGACTCCCTCCAACTTCTGAAGGGAAACTCTCACCTTCGAGGTCGTCGGGTTCCGAGGGACCTACCACGCGGTGTTGGGAAGACCATGCTACGCCAAGTTCATGGCCGTCCCCAACTACACCTACCTCAAGCTCAAGATGTCGGGCCCGAACGGGATCATCACCGTTGGATCCACGTACCGCCACGCGTACGAATGCGACGTGGAGTGCGTGGAGTACGCTGAGGCCCTGGCCAAGTCCGAGGCCCTCATCGCCGACCTGGAACGCCTCTCCAAGGAGGCACCCGACGCGAAGCGGCACGCCGGCAACTTCGAAACAGTCGAGGCAGTCAAGTCCGTCTCTCTCGACCCCAGCAACGACGCCAGCAAGAAAGTCCGGATTAGCTCCGAGCTCGACCCTAAATAGGAAGTAGTGCTCGTCGACTTTCTCCGCGCAAACGCCAAAGTCTTTGCGTGGAGTCCCTCGGACATGCCAGGCATACCGAGGGATGTCGCCGAGCACTCACTGGACATCAGAGCTAGAGCCCGACCCGTGAAGCAAACCCTGCGCCGTTTTGACGAAGAAAAGCGCAGGGCCATAGGCGAGGAGATCCACAAGCTACTCGTGGCAGGGTTCATCAAAGAGGTATTCCATCCCGAATGGTTAGCTAACCCTGTTCTTGTAAGGAAGAAGCATGGGAAATGGAGGATGTGTGTAGACTACACTGGTCTAACAAAGCATGTCCGAAAGTTTCCTACCCTCTACCTCGCATCGATCAAATTGTGGACTTGAAAGGGAAATGTGCCCTTGGGCCATTTCTAAGTATTTTGGTGATTGAGTGCCAACACAAGTGGACTAATGGTAATCTATGCAATGTGATGGACAAAGTGCAAATCAAGTCTAAAGGTATGTTTCTAGACTTGGTACATTGTTTTAAGAACTAATGTATTGTGTCTAAGTGCTGGAAACAGGAGAAATCAAATTGGAAAAGAGATGGCTTTGTTCAGCCAAAGACAGCTCGGTCTAGGTGCACCGGACAGTGTCCGATGCGCTAGGCTGGTGACTGTCAAATGGCTGCTCTCGGGGAGCGATCAACGGCGTACGGCTATAAATCACCGGACTGTCCGGTGGTGCACCGGACTGTCCGGTGAGCCATTCACAGGCAAAGTCGTCGTTCTCGGGAAGTGATTAACGACGTACGGCTATAAATCACCGGACTGTCCGGTGAGCCAACGGTCAGCCGGGCCAACGGTCGGCCGAGGATTCCGCGCGTGACGCGTGGCCGAGCCAACGGTCACAAGGGGGCACCGGACTGTCCGGTGTGCACCAGACAGTGTCCGGTGCACCAACGGCTCCGGATCTTCAACGGTCGGCTGCGCCACAGAAGGAAAGAAATCCGCACCGGATAGTGTCCGGTGGTGCACCGGACTGTCCGGTGCTCCAGGCGACTAAAGGCAAGAATTGCCTTCCTGGAATGCTCTCAACGGCTCCTAGCTGCCTTGGGGCTATAAAAGGGACCCCTAGGCGCGTGGAGGAGAACACCAAGCATTCTCTAAGCATTCCTAAGCACCAAGACTTCAATTCCGCGCATTCGATTCTTTGTGATAGCAACTAGAGCTCCATTTGAGTAGTGTACTCTTCGGGTTGTGTTGAGAGCTCATGTTGTGACTTGTGTGCATGTTGTTGCTCTGATTTTGTGTCTTGTGTGCGTTGCTCATCCCTCCCTTACTCCGTGCTTCTTTGTGAAAATCAAAGTGTAAGGGCGAGAGGCTCCAAGTTGTGGAGATTCCTCGCAAGCGGGATATAGTAAACAAAGCAAAACACCATGGTATTCAAGTGGGTCTTTGGACCGCTTGAGAGGGGTTGATTGCAACCCTCGTCCGTTGGGACGCCACAACGTGGAGTAGGCAAGTATTGGACTTGGCCGAACCACGGGATAAACCACTGTGTCTATCTGTGTTGATCTTCTTGTGGTTATCGTGTCTTGCAAGAACTCCTCGCTAGCCACTTGGCCTTATTGTGCTAACTTCTAATCAAGTTTTTGTGGCACTAAGTTTCAAGTTTTACAGGATCACCTATTCACCCCCCCTCTAGGTGCTCTCAATTGGTATCGGAGCCGTTCTCTTCAAGAAAGGGACTAATCGCCCGAAGAGATGGATCCTAAGGGCAAGGGGATGGTGGTCAATGATAAAGAGAAGGAGTCCTTTGTCAATGATCCAAAGGATGACAAGCCTACTGACTCGGGGTCGGGCCACAAAAGAAAAGACGGGAAGAAGAAGAAAACGAGGCGCATCAAGGAGATCATCTACTACGACGACTGTTGGTGTTTTGGGTCCGACCGCACACCCGGGGTTGCCCCTCGAGGTGTTTTTTAGGAGTAGGAGGGTGTCGCCGACTGTAGCAAAATGGTTCGTGCTAGATGCACGAAGGACAATGGACAATGTTTATAGGTTCGGGCCGCTTAGAGATGCGTAACACCCTACGTCCTGGTGGAGATGCTTCGTGTTATAGGTTACAAGGTGGTTCTCTAGAGCGAGAACGTGGGGAGTTTAGGTAGATGGCTGGGTGGTGTGTTCGATTGTTCTGAAGGGGTGCCCCCTGAGCCTTATATATTCGACCGTGGGGCAATACATGCGGGTATGATAACAACGTGCACCTAAAAGATAGTGAACTGTTTGAGTCTATCTTCCTATGATCTAGGCAACCTATCCTCGCCTGGTTCTGTTGCATGGTGCTCCAGCGCGGGAAGATTGGATCTTCTGTTGTGATTTCTCGCTCAACGCTGTGGGGCCGTCTGGACTTGCGTCAATCCGGCTTTACATTGGTTTGCTTTGCTGATTGTCCTCCCCCCCAGGCCCATGAAGGAATGGCCTTACGATTTATTGGGCCCTTGGGCCTTTCGTGAGGTCTTTTACCCTTCCAGTGGACCCGGGGGATATCCGTCCCCCACAAGCCCCCGATCTTTGGGTTGATTTTGAGATAATCGGCCCAAAGATCCTAGGCCCAACTTGTAGGTCTTGTTTACAACAAGAAATGCTTCTCGGGCAGTCTGGTGAAAATGATTTCTTGCTGTCTTCTTCTGCTTTGCTTCACTCGAAATCTGTAGTTTTGCCTCACACTTGTGCCTTAGAGGTCGGCTTCTCATTTTGTAGAACCTTGAATTTCATTGGGTGCACCAGAGGTGCACCCAATGGGTGTAGCCCCCAAGCTTCGAGTAGATTTTAGAAGATAATCTACTCGAAGGTCTTCATCAGAGATTATTTTTATTCTCTTCTCGTGCTCAGGTTGAGGGCCAGCCTTGTCTTCAATCTTGCCCTATGCCTTAGAAGTTGGCATTATCTTGGCTTGAAATGGTGATCCATGGGGTGCACCGAAGGTGCACCCAGTGGGTGTAGCCCCCGAGCTTTGAGTGGATTTTTGAAAATAATCCTCTCAAAGGTCCTTACTTCGTGTCCTTTTGCCAAGGGTCCTATTTTCCCTTCTTTTTTTTGAATGCCTTAGAAGTCAGCATTATGTCATCCACATTATGCTTTAGAGGTCAGCATTATGTCATCCACACTATGCATCCGAGGTCAACATGTATTTTGTCTTTTGCAGCCGAGTTCGTGATCTGCCCATATCTTGCTAAGTGGTGCAATTTATTTGTTCTGTGACTGATTGGACATTTGATGGACGTTCCCTGGCTAGTCTTCACGTCGTTTCCGTTGGTCAGACTTTGTACTTCACCGGCTATATTTGGCTTTCCTCCGATCCTTACTGATATCTCATTTTTGTCTTGAGGTGTTCATTGCACGCCCTGCACGGATGTGACAGTTTTTGAAAAATATACTGATAATTCCTAGGCGTCCCCCCCAATGGGTGTGGGCAAGGGACGGCTTGGTACGCTGAGCGTTTTAGCCGGCTGCTTCTGAGTAGTAATGTGATGTGACGGCGGGCGTAATCATATCCTCCACGCTGTTGACTGGAGTCCCAATGGGTGTTGCATTGCGTGAAACGGCGTCAGCCGCGCGTCTTCAGACGGGTTGGAGTGTGTATTGAATGCTTTGCGACTATTCAGTGACCGCGGTTGGAGGTGAGCGGTTGCCTTCTCTTCCTATAAATAGTGCCTTTGCCTCTCTGGTTTTTTCACATCTCTTGCTGTTCTCCACTGCTTGTTTCCTTCTTCTACCTGCATTTCCACCATGGGCAAGAAACGTAAGCGCAAGCCAACTCCTCCGTCTGAGGACTTTGGTGACTCGGAATATTCAGAGGAGGAGTTCTCCTCTGAATCCGAGGGGTCTCCGGCTCCCATCCCTCTGCGTGAGTCGTCTGATGATTCAGACGACTCCCAGGGGCTTGCGGCGGAGGTCTGGACTTACATCCGGGTCGTCGAGCGCTCCAGGCTCGCGGGCTCGGATGAGTCGGAGGACTCCTCGGATGAGGAGGACTCCTCCGAGGAGGACGGCGGCGACGGTGGCGAGGGCGGCGGCGATGACGACGACGACGACGACGACGACGACGGTGACGGCGGCGGCAGGGGCAGCAACGGCAGCGGCAGGGGCGGCAGCGGCGGCGGCAGCAGGGGCGGCAACAAGGCAAGTGGCTAAATGCCACTGGTTTTTAAATATTAGTATAGATTAGAAGTAGTATAGTAAAATAATGTAGTAGTATTAGTAATGTAAAGTAGTATGGTGTAGCGTGGTAGTAGTAGTAGTAGTAGCAGCAGTAGCAGTAGTAGCGGTAATAGTAGCAATAGGGAAGTTATCAACTCATAATGAGTTGATTTGTAAGTATGAAAACTCCCTTAATGAAGAACAGTTTCCTCCCTTCTGTGCAGATTTTGAGTCCTTAATCAACTAAATTGTCGATTATGAACGACGCCGAGTTTTTGAGTCCTTCCTCCGCCTGCTTTATTTACGAAGTTGACTCCTTTGGGATAGTAACTAAATAACTCGGGCATCACGCCGACGTTTTGTGATGGCCGAGCTATTATTGTCACCATCCGCGCTTTTAAAATAGCGTCCGAGTGATTACGAAACTGTATCAGTGACGGAATGACTGAAGGCTGCGTCGGCGTTTTAGAGGTAACTGCCGAGTGACTGAGGACATCGTTGGCGCTTTAGAGATAGCTGCCGAGCGACTGATGATAACGTCAGCGTTTTAGAAATAACAGCCGAGTTAAAACGGGCCGTGTCGGCCACTTTTGAGGATAATAGCCGAGTGATTATGTGGCACATCGGGGTTTTAGAGGTAACCGCCGAGTGACGACGTGGCACACTGGTGTTTTAGAAGTAACCGCTGGGTGCTGACTGGGCGCTTTTGGAAACGGTATCCAGCTCGGGAATATCCCGCTTATACAGCGCTTTCAGCCGCCTCTGCTTTCCGTGCCCTAGTTCTTGTTTTTCCGCCTCCAAATCCTTCCTGCAATTCCGCTCTCGCTCTGTTCGCCAGTAGATTCGAGATGGCGCCCAAGAGAAAAGCCTCGAGTTCATCCGCTGCGGTAATTCCCCCTATCGACCCCAACAGCCAATTGCCTTTCGCAGGTAATCACATGTCTGTTGTCTCCGAGTCTGACCTCCTCCACCTCGTGTCCATCGGGGTTCTTCCCCCGAGGGAGCTTTGTTCTTGGCGGATTTGTCATGGGGTCACTGTCCCGACAGAGGATACCCATGAGTTCGTGATTTACGTTCCTTTTCTTCTCCGCGGTCTCGCTCTCCCCATTTCACCTTTCTTCCGCGGCCTCCTTGACTTTTATCACCTTAACTTGACCCACTTGAATCCCAATTCTATTCTTCAAATCTCTATTTACGTTCACTTGTGCGAAGCCTTCCTGGGCGTGCTGCCACATTTTGGGTTGTGGAAGTACTTGTATCACTGCCGCCCTGGAATGGCCGGGGGTCAGCATCAGCTGGTCAGGGGTGCTAGTTTGGAGATGCGCCGTGGGAGGAAGACTGGGTATCTTGAAATTCCTCTCAAAGACAGTATCAAGGGATGGCGCTTGGAATGGTTTATTGTTGAGAACCATGGAAATTCCCTCCCCCCACGATCGGGAAGACAACCGGATGTTCGCACTCCGAGTTGGACTGAGTCTCCCACGGACCTAGAGGTAGCTGAAGCGAGGGCTTTGCTAGCTGAAGTTGGTCTGCTAAAAGAAAGGGGTCTGACCGCTGAAGCTGTGGTTGCTGATTTTGTGTTCAAGAATGTTCAACCGTTGAAGGACAGAGCATACCCGGCTTATCTGTACAGAGGCCTAGCTGACCCGACTCGGGTTACCAACAGGAGAATTCCCTCTGTAGACTTGGTGAACTGACTTGAGATGATCCTTAGAGGCAAAGTATCAAATATTGGCGCCCCAGTGGCATATTCAGCATGGAACCTGCCTTCTCCCAAGACCTTCACTCTTTTTGTGTCGAATCCACCTGTCACTGATGGCGGTTTGGGCCTTAGAGTGCGACCCTCTGTCGACGAGGTTAATACTTTGGTTGCTTCGCTCGGGGAAATTCCTGACGACGAACGACAAGTTCACTTTGAGGTGCCTTTGGATCCTAGTGACACAGAAATAAGTGCTATGCTTGATTTGCTGGCTAAGGATTCTCCTGATGCTGCTCCTGCCGGGACGTTGGTGATGGCGCCTCTCCCAGAAACTAGTATAACTTTGGATGTTCAGAAACCTGCCAGTGCCCGCCCGAGACGCCCTTGCCGAGCCAATCAACTTGATCCTTCTGCGGATGAGCAGAAAAAGAAAAAGAGACGTCTTCGGCAAGTATCTAGTTTGGATTAGGGTGCTGGTCCTTCGGCTCCTGCTGCTGAGGAGGTTCCCGTGCCTGATTTTACTGACGCCAACCCCAATGGGTGTGTTCCATCTACTGCTGATCCCAATGGGTGTTCCTCATCCGATGCTGATCCCAATGGGTGTGCTGCTTATGTTGTTGATGAAAATGACAGGGACGAAGAAGATGTGGTCCCTCTGACCCGGAAGAACAGTCGACAGTATATCGCTAGTGGGGAGAGTAGTGGAGTTCCTTCTCCTGCTTTGTCAGCCCTCGTTGGCCTACAGGAGTTATCTCTAGCAAATTTTGATCAGACCCTGGAGGATATGGTTCCAGAGGACCTTTTGTTAGAGCCAGCGGATGATGGTGTGATGGAGGTTTGTGCTGATGTGCTCGATGCTGGGTTGAGGTCATCCCGCGCCTCATCGACCTTGGAGCGCGGTCTTGAGGGCCAGGAGACTGATTTGGATCGTCTCGGTCCCATGGAAGCAACTGAGGGGCCTTCAGCCTTAGAGGTGGCCACTGCAGAGAACTCGACTCTCAAGGATGGTGTTGACGCTTACCCAGCCCCCGAGGGTGTTGCCGAGGGTGACTCGGCTCGGGTGGAAAATGCAAGCCACTGTCCAGCCCCCGAGGGTACTACTGGAGATGATCCGGCTCACGTGGGTAGCGCAGACTACGACCTAGCCCCCGAGAGTGTCCGAGCGGGGTCCCCTCTTGTACTTCCATGGACGTTCATGCGGGATCGCCCCCGCACTCCGGCTGCATGGTGGTTGCTCAAGCTTCGAACCAGGGAGTCGCTTTGGAGGGCAGCGTCCCCGCTGGCCAAGTTTTGAGCTCTGTTGATGGCACTGAGTTGGTTTCTGCCGGTTTGTTGCAAACTGCTTCGGGTGGTGACCCTACGCCAGGTCATCAATTGATCTCTCATGATTTGGGAGTCCCTTCGTTCTTCTCCAATCTCCAGGTACTGTAATATATCTTGTCTTGACTTTTGCACCATGTGAACTGCTGTCATTGCACTCATCTGTTCTCCATATCAGGCTTTGGTGGACGGAATGGCTAGCCAGCTAAGGTTGCAGGGTGCTTCTGTTCCAGAAGGAGCTTTGTCTCTTGCATGTTGGAACCCGGTGTTACTTCAACAACGTGTCTCTGACCTGGAGGCGGCTAATGCTGGTTAGTGCCTTTCTGCTTCCCTCTGTCTTCATTATTGCACTGCTTTACATTCTGACTCTTTTTGTTTGATTGTCTCTTGCTAGATATGACTCGGCAAATTTCCACTTTTGAAGAAAAACATTCTCGAGATCAGGCTGTGCTGGTCCAGCGGTGCTCTGACTTTGAGGAAAAGTATTCTCAAAGCCAGACTGAACTAGCTCAGGTTTCTGCTGCCCTAGATGATGCCAATGCACTGAGCTCTTCTCTGCGCACTCAGCTTGATTCTGAAAAGGTAACTTGTGAAGCTGTACCTTGCATTGCTGTGTTCCTATTGCTTGTTTGATGTTTGAAAGGAGTTGATTCTTGTTTGCAGGAAGAGAAACGTGTCCTTGCTGCATCTCGCGACAATCTTGACAGACTGTATCGCGATTCTAGCAACTCGCTGACCATTCTGGAGAGGAGTCATCGCTTTTCCATGGAGGAGTTAGATAATCTTCGCTACAGACTGCAGGAATCCACAGATGACGTGATCCATCTCAGACAGTTGATATCGGCTAAGGATGCTACTATCAAAGAACTCCGTGCTTCCAAGAAATCCATCACCCAGGAGCTAGAAAACGCTCGATTGGCTGCCAAGGTTGCTGAAGAAACTTCCACTACTCTGAGAGCCCAGCGCGACAGGGCCATGGATAAGGCCATTCGAGCGGGACGAATCTTGATGAGGAGACCCGGTGTAGTCGTTCCTAAAGATATAAGGGCTGATGTGAATGCTGCGCCTGATTCCTCAAGTCGCCCTTCCTCGTCGGTTGCTCCTAAGAAAGACATCGCGAAATAGAGAACTGTTTTGTGTGCTTTGAGCGCGCGGTTAGCACGGTCATATATTTGTTAGAGGACACCAGTTTAGCATTTGAATGATATTGCTATTCACCTACTGTTTTAGAATTCAACAGTGCATAAATTTGTAGTAGTAAAAAGGTTGTGTGATGTTTTTTGAAACTTGTTTACGGGATATAGAAGTCATCCCTATATGAGTAGTTGTAAGCACGTCATATCGCCTTAAATCGCTGCGGACTTAAGTTGATTGCTTCTGTTTATAGGGCATAGTGGTCACCCCGAGTCAAGTAAGCGTGAGCATGTTGCACCGTCTTAAGTCTTTGCCGACTTAAGCCGATTGCTCCGTTAGCAGGGCATAGTGGTCACCCCGAGTTAAGTAAGCGTGAGCATGTTGAACCGTCTTAAGTCTTTGCCGACTTAAGCCGATTGCTCCGTTAGCAGGGCATAGTGGTCACCCCGAGTTAAGTAAGAGTGAGCATGTTGCACCGTCTTAAGTCTTTGCCGACTTAAGCCGATTGCACCGTTAGCAGGGCATAGTGGTCACCCCGAGTTAAGTAAGAGTGAGCATGTTGCACCGTCTTAAGTCTTTGCCGACTTAAGCCGATTGCTCCGTTAGCAGGGCATAGTGGTCACCCCGAGTTAAGTAAGAGTGAGCATGTTGCACCGTCTTAAGTCTTTGCCGACTTAAGCCGATTGCACCGTTAGCAGGGCATAGTGGTCACCCCGAGTTAAGTAAGAGTGCTAGTCAATCATGAACAAATTGAGTATCTTTGAAGCCTTCTTTATTGATGACATATCTCCCGTTTTACAAAGTACACTGTCGTCTCGATAGCTTTTGAAATTCAGCTAGGGGTAAAACTTCCTGAGGTGTTCTATATTCTAGGAGTTCCCAATTTCTGTGCCGTCTATCTGAGTTAGACGATATGATCCCGGCCGAGTGGCTTCTGCTATTATGAATGGTCCTTCCCATAAGGGCGATAACTTGTGTCGTCCCTCCCCCGTTAGAATTCGGCGGAGGACGAGATCTCCCACTGAGAAGGATCGTTGTCGCACAGCCTTGTCGTGGTAACGCCTCAGAGTCTGCTGGTATCGTGCTGATTGAATTACTGCATTCAGCCGTTCTTCTTCGAGTACATCAATGTCCTCCAGCTTAGTAGCTTCGGCTTCTGCTATGCTTTCGAAGACCAACCTCGGCGCCCCGAACTTGAGATCGGCGGGTAATACTGCCTCTGATCCATAGACCATGAAGAAGGGAGTGTTTCCATGTAGAGCTCGGCTAGATTGAGTTCTTAGGCTCCAAACGACGTAGGGTAATTCCCTTATCCACTTTCCCGCGAACTTTTCATTCTTCTCGAAGACCCTTTTCCTGAGTGCCTCCAGTATCATCCCGTTAGCTCGCTCAACCTGCCCGTTGGCCCTCGGGTGTGCTACCGAAGCATACTTGATCTGAATGCCCTTTTGCTCGCAGAAATCGAAGAATTCTGAGCTTGTGAAGTTGGATCCCAAGTCAGTTATGATATTGTTTGGTATTCCGAATCTGAATATTATGTCTTGTATGAATTCCACGGCCTTGGCTGAGGTTAAGGAAGCAATGGGTTTGAATTCTATCCATTTGGTAAACTTGTCGATTGCTACCAGTACATGAGTGTATCCTCCTTGAGCCTTCTTAAAGGGTCCTATCATATCCAGTCCCAGCATGCGAAGGGCCAAGTTACTGGTATGGTCTGCAATTGCTGTGCTGGTAAATGGTGTTGCTTTGACAAGTACTGGCAAGCTTCGCACCTCTGAACTGTAACACCCCAGGTGTTTATATTCTGCTCGGCAACGAGTATGAATTTAAGCACGTGATATCAGTGGATAAAACGGATTTTAAATTTTAATCATTTTCGCTATCGCGATTTTTATATCGCATCTGTTTCGTTTGTCGCTAGTGCGACATCATTTTTACTTCTATTTATTCGGGCTCTTCCTAAATTTTCATGATGTTCAGAACATCGTTGTTCCGAAAATCGGTGCGTCCGGTGATTATTTAAATTACATCGCTCGCGCGAACACGAATTCGGAAGCTTGACCCACTGGGTGAATTTTTATCCCAGGCGAATTTAGTCGAACTCGATGACTAACATTTTCACGGTAAAATAATTTAATCCCCTTCTGTCAACCACGACGTCGCGTCTATAGATTTTTAATTAAATTGTTCTCTAGTTGAGTGTTCGAGTAGCAAACAGAATTCGTCTAAATTTAACTAAATCAAACGTCAGCTAAAATATCGAATTCGATCTCGTTTTGGTTGACCCTTTTATACATCTTTTAGACTCTAATGTGAGAACCTCGAAATATCACATTTTATATTTGTTAATCTCTCGTCCTAATCTCTTGACCGCTCTCTCTCACATTTTTTTCTCTCTCCATTGCTATCCACGCCATTCCTGATGTTCTTCAGCGTGATTTTTTAGCCCTATCCCACCGCTCAACTCTCTCCTTATCCACACTCAAGGCCTAGACGCCACCTCCTTATCTCCTTATTCTCTGTTTTCCTTTACGTGGATAACCAGCTGCTTCTTTCTCCCAACAGCAGAGCGTTCTCCTGCCTAGCACCTCTGGCCGAGCTCCTTCCCATGGCCGCACTCGGCCTCCATTGGAGCTTGCCCAGCCGACCACTACCGCCTTGCACTCGTGCCGGTTCTCTGCATCCTTGCCGTGGAGCCTCAGTTGCCATACCTCTCTGCTCGCCCATGGTGCTCCGGCCAACCTTGCCGACCCTTTGCGTGCCTCAACGCTGATGGCCGTCGCGTGCCCTGCTTCCTGCTCGTCGGTCTTCCCTGCGCGACCAGCCGAAGCACCTCCCATGGCGCGTGTTCCTCCACGGCCGCGGTGCTTCTCTACTGGCCGGCGTTCTTCCCAGCCGCGGAGCTCCCTCGTGCGCGTCCAGCCGAAGTCCCTTCCACCTGTGCAGCTCCCTGTTGTGTCTCTCGTCGGTGACGGCAGAGCCGACCGTCGGCAGCTCTCCATCCTCGCCGTCGAGCCGTCGTTCTCCTCTGTGCTCGCTGGTCCGACCATGGAACTCGTATCTACTCCTCCATTCCAGCTCCAGCTCGCAGCGTGTCCTGCTCCTTGTTGTGGCGAGCTCCAGCCCGAATTTGGCCTTGTCGCCCAGCTCCTTACTCGCCACGGCCCTAGTCGTCGCATCGCTGTGCGCAACATGGCGTGGTGGGTATTGGTCGCGGGCATGGTCGGGCGACGCGAACGCCGTCGTTTCATTATGCCCAGCGTCGTGCCCGGGATTTTGCCGCGCGTCCTTGCTTGCTGTCTGTCCACGCGTCGTGTGTAGAGCAATGAAACAAAAATCCGTACGCGTCGGGCTCGCGCGCCGAATCTTTTTCTAGCTCGCCAGCGTGCCCTCTCGGCTCGCTCGGCTTTAAAATCCCTATCTCGTCGTCGACCTCGCCACGACTTAGTTCGTCCGTCGTGCTGGTCACTATTCCATATTGTGCCTATTAGCTCGGATCCTGTCCCAGCTCGTCGTTGTGTCATTCACAGTCCAGTCGTCAAACCCATCATCTTCTGCTTAAACCCCACCTCACCAGCTCGCTCCAAACACGATCTCGTTGTCGTTTCGTGTGTCGTCAAGAAATCCCAAGCGTCGGATGAAGACGTAGCCAACAGCGCGATATTCCCCAAGCGCTCGACAAATTTCCTGGATCGGAAAATCGCTACCGATCTCGCGGATTCGTGTCAGCTGTGGAAACGGTAAGCTGATAAATTATTCAGAATAGTTTGATCGATAAATAAATTAATGTGCTAGTGCGATGCTCATTAAGGTGCTCAATAAATTGCGTAAGTCACGAAACTCTCGTCGACTTCGCAGTTCTTGCGATTATCGAGCCAGATTCAGCTATAGCGAGTTATTTTGCTATTCCGGTCACTTAGCTGAATTAGTGTACCGAGTAAAATATTAGTAGACCCGTGTGATGATGAAATATTTTAATCACTTATAAAGATGTGCGTATATTTACGATAAAGAAATATTTGATTAATTGTTGATATGTAAAATATGTGAGGAGAGAAATAAAATTAAATTAGTTATTTATGAAGGATAAATTTAGAAGTTAATTAATTAGCTGATAAGTTATGTTTAGGCTAACTATATTAAATATGTATTGTTTGTGTTTCGTAATGTTTGCGTTAGATTCGGTTAATCTAGAGAAGCGTAATTATTGCGCTTAGTCGTATGCCGGTAACTAGTATTTTCGTATAAAATTGTACAACGCCTCGCCGCTAGATGTTTAATTCACTATCGCGTAGCACTATTTAGGTTTATAATATTTCCGTCGATATGCATTCATGTGCATAATGCATTCCATTCAGGTACGTTAATTAATCGCGTGTTGCGGAAGACGAGCCAAGTCGACCCCAAGTGCGGGCTAATCCGCAGGATGAAGCTGATGAACTAATCTGAAGATGGATAGACGAAACAAGATCAGAACAAGAGATGGTCGCCAAGTGGTCGCCACTTA
The DNA here is from genome assembly GCA_029449295.1 of Zea luxurians. Lineage (NCBI taxonomy): Eukaryota > Viridiplantae > Streptophyta > Magnoliopsida > Poales > Poaceae > Zea > Zea luxurians. The sequence continues at coordinate 71,783,091 of JAOPSE010000015.1, read as the reverse complement.
ACAACACTAACCTAGTGTTACCCAGGCAAGCCCCGATGCATGCAACCCCTTCCTTGTGTTTTTAAATAATTTTCGCACACTTTAAGTCTAGTGAAATGTGCATTAGGTTTATAGGAGTTGCTTGAAACCCTTTGATGCATTGTCTTCCTTGATATCCATACCTTATTAGATACTTCTGGTGAAGTATCAAAATATGATTTACAAAAATGCTTAGCCCTGCTCAGATCTTGTGGATAGAGGTTGTCTTTTGCGTTAAGGCCTTGCTCAGGGGTTATCCTGAGGAAAGATGACTTCTACCTGCAAGAATATATTTTCATTGGGAGCATGGTGGGATCTTACTGCAAAGTTCCCTGTGATGCTCTTTTCATCCTAAGGAATACAAACAATCCTAAGGGTGGAAGTACTTAAATCGGGACTTGGGCTAGGAACAGGTGATGTTCTACCCAGGTTGATTAAGGATTATACTGAATGTAGGCTTGGATGACCGAGGACCCTTTAGCTGGTCACATGCCTCGTCATGGGTAAGCCTTGCCTCGGGCAGACTAAGGCCAGAATAAGATAACACGAAATGGGCGTGGAGCGGTGGCGAGAGTAGCGTGTACCCTCCGTAGCAAGAGGCTGGACGGTGGTGTATCTGTGCTCTCGGTTTGCGTGAACCTGATCTGGTCTTAAGAACCCCGGTGGCGGGTTGACATATGCAAGGGTTAAGTGCTACATATGTCGTGTGATTGGAGATCCTCAGCTGAGTATAATCGATTCGGATCGCCGTACCTTCGCGGTTATGAAGACTTGGTCACTGCCCTGCAATCTAAGTCATGGATGGAATCTTAATGAGCAAAAATCATGTTGGATTGATTAATGTGATGGTGAAATTAGACTAGATGCAAACAAGGTCTATTAATACTTAATTTGGCGTTAAAATATTGAAAGTAAGGACTCACTTTAGTAAGCTATTTCTGCAAAAATATCTAAGTTGACTCTTGCTAAAGCCTCTCCTTGATTCCCAAATCCAGCATATCCTTGAGAGTCTTTTCTTTAGTCGGGTAAGTCTTGCTGAGTAATTCCATACTCAGGGTTTTATTCCCTGTTGTTTTTAGGATATAACTTTGTGCTGCTGTGATGGTGTTAAGTGCCGGTGGGCTCGGCCTTCTTATATAAGTATACCCTGTCTTTATCTTCTTACTGAGGATGGTCATTTGAGCTAGCATATATTTCAAACTTATACTTTTGTAATCACTCCGATAAAATAATATAAAATTTTTGTAACTTGTAAAATTTGGTAATAAGATTTCCGCTGCAAAAATATTGGTGTGTGTGATTTGTGTTACTTAATCCCGCGGTTCTGGTTGTAAGTGGTTTATCCGGTGTCCTTGGGGCAATCGGACGGATCCTGTTAAGTTATCTGGTGCACATGCATAGCAGTCTGAGGTCTTTGAGACAAGGACAGGTGCATGTGGGCCCGATATCTTGGGAGGTTCTGCCACATGAACTAACTCGGCTGCATCGTTTTTCGCTGTTGGCCAATAGAATCCTGACCTGAAGACCTTCCCGACTAGTGTCTTGGACGCTGCGTGTATTCCGCATTGCCCAGCATGGACCTTATCTAGAAGTTGCTTCCCAGTAGATGAGAGAATGCACTTCATGAGGATGCCTGATGCACCCCTTCTGTATAATGTTTACCCAATGAGTGTGTAGTGGGCTGACAGTCTGAGGTCTTTGAGACAAGGACAGGTGCATGTGGGCCCGATATCTTGGGAGGTTCTGCCACAGGCTGGTATCGGAGCGAGATTAAGTATATACGGTCACATACTTATTTTAGAAATAAAAGTTTTGGTTTTAGAAAACCTATTTTCAACTAAACACATTGTTTGGCTTTGAAAAACAGTTTTGAAAAAAATTATAATGCTAGCGACATCCTCTGTTAAGCCCTAAATTAAGGACTATTAGGTGGCTTATTTAAAAACCACTAACCCACAACCGGGGGTATTGCATACATGTGTATTGTTATTTTTGAGGCCATTCAGTTGTGAATGGATCGACGCTCAAGGTAAGGTGAGATGTGAGAGCATGACCGAACAACCGTCGGTCTAGGGAAGAGTATAAAAAGCGCTTGATTATATACATGTTCCACATATGTATATATGAAGGCTTCGATGTGGAGTAATTACTTTTCTGGGATTCAGTACCCCATGGATGTGTATGGGTACACAGACATGGGACTACTGAGAAGTGTAATGTACTTATAACGACGCACCTACGCTCAGGTAAGAAGGTGAGTTACCATAATGAGTTGCCCTATGGTTAAAGTGTGGCAACGGCGCCTATGCGTGGCTCGGCGCTTAATGATGAGCTGGCTTCCATATAGCAATATATGGAGTATAAACTGTGATAAACTATCATGTTTGACTTGCATCTTTGGGAAAATGGGCTGTGATGGAATTTTCTGCAGGTACACTAACTTCGAAAACGTATGTGTAGTGACGACTAGCAAAATACCGTGAGAGTCGTAAGTATGCCACCGATATAGAACTCTATCGCCACATTATGTTGGCAAAATCAGTGAGGACGAATAAGACGAGCATGCATCCTGATTGTTGCATCGTGTTTGTTACCTATACACCCAAAATGCTTCTCTCACCTTTATTCCAAAACTTGGTGATTGTAAATGATGTGCTGTCTTAAGGATACAGGTTTAGATTGCTTTTAGCTTTTCATAATTTGACCATTAGTGCAAATGTGTTTGCCCTTGTGCTTGATGTGTCGATAGAAGGTTAGTGACTTGATTGCCTAAACCCAAAACTAGGTTATGTTCTTATTTAGTGAACCATGACCTAAGGTTGATTTTTCTGTTATCCCTCCCTGACCAAACTCACACAAATAAATGCTTAGATAATTTATTTGTTGGACATTAAATGTACCCAAGCTTAAAACAAGAATCTCGAGTCATGTCTCCATCCTAAACCATGTCCTTGTTCGGTGGGTGCAAGCTGATGTACCTTATCCAGCCTGCCTGTTTTTATGGACCGCCATGTTACTTTGTCGACCTAACTTAGGAAAGATATGTTCGATCATTTTATTGAGTTTGATGCCTTTGGTTTCCTTATATCTATCAAAGGCATACCAACTTAATCCTATGATTGTTTTCCCTCCGTATCTAATCAAATAATAATCCTTGACCTTGTAATCTTTGCGATGGGCATAGAAATATGCTTGGGGCTAAATTAACAGTCTCCCATCGTACTCCCTCCTCAATTTATTTTAGGTTATGGCCATGCCTTGTTCATTTCATCAGGCCATAATCTATTTGGCTCTCTACTTGTAACCGTTCTGACAGGTAGAGTCTCTTGTATATCGTCACCCTTGCTCAGTCTATTTGTGATGCGTGAGATTTCTTATTGGTTATGTCTAATAATGGTGTTGTGACTAAAACTGATGGTGCCGCGACAAAATCGAGGGCCTCCTGTGGATGCATACACATGGTTGCGCTACTTGGTACGCGCTGGTATCACAGTTAGTAGTCATAATCCATTATGAGACTATATCAATGTGTTATCTTGGCACAATCTAGTTTTGCTACGTGAGATTCTTTATTGGTGCTAGTTCGGTAATGGTGTCATGGGTAATGACTTGTGGTGCCGCAGCGAAACTGAGAGCCCCCTTGTGAATGTACACGCAAGGTTATGCTGCTTAGCGCATGCTAGTATCGAGGTCTCTAGTCATAATCCATTGTGGAACTACACTAATATATTATCTTCCATAGATCTCTCCCTTGAAACAATTTCTATGTTGTTTGTCAAGTGATCAAGCAACATCTATCATCTCTTTTGGATAAAAAGGGCAATACCACTTTCATGTGTGGGCTCTTTTGTTTTGATCTTGGTAGTGACTACCTACACAAGTTCCCTTTATGTCTTTTGCGTAAAGGTGAAGCCTTGGAGCTTTTTAGTGTTGAGAAACAACTGATTAGCTCTCAAAATGGAGACCTGTTTCCCCTGCTACTGAGATGCAGGAGTTTGTTCATTCGCTCCCTTATTTAATCCATGTATTCCTTAACCAATTAGATAATGCGTCTCGTATGAAGAAACGGATAAACAACATGACCAAATGGATTTCTGCCCAAGTGCATGATCAATTGTTAGTATGAGTAAACTCTCGACCGTTGGCTTACCGATGGTACTGAGAGGACTTGCTCAATGTCAAAAGTAGTTCAACAAGTTGGTTTTACTAACTTGTAACTGCCCAATGAAAAAGGTTGAGTTTAGAGATCGTTTTATCAAGTTGTCTAAACTCACTTTTGTACAACCCCTCTTAAGGAAGTGTTTATAAAAAAATCAAGTTAAATCGACTGATAACCACCTAATGATCGCTCTAGTCATGCCTCGAACGCCTCACGTGTGCTTTTCCAGCATGTGTGATCAAGTCGAGCCATGCCCAGTGATTGATAAAATGGATTGGTTACGAAGGCAGTATCTGCCTATCCCTTCGCTGGTGATTTTGCGAGTCTATCATTTTCTTGGACTTGGATTTTCTAGCTAGCCACGAGTTAAATGTGATGTTATTCGACATTCACACCCGTCTCGTGTGCTGTGAACTTACCGTGACCACTTGTTGGTAAACCTCTTTCTGTGTGTTTTACCCAAGAGGTTGCATCTGGTTCTGTGTGGGTGAAATCACGTATTAGTCGCTCGCTCAACAGACTCAGATGGTATAGTGTCATCAGAAAAAGCAAACTGCACACATGGAACCTTATGTGTTCCTCTGGCAGACATCGTCTCTACTGGTGGACATCTCTAAATTAGCCTAAGGCGATACATGTTATGTCCACTAGAGAAACGACATCCTGAGACACTCGTCTTTATTTGAAAATGTCTCACGATTATCGCTGATATGGACATGGGTTACATGCTTCTCTACTCTTAGAAGTTTATTGTTCCGAATCTCGGGACGAGATTCTTTTAAGGCGGGAGGGCTGTAACACCCTAGGTGTTTATATTCTGCTCGGCAACGAGTATGAATTTAAGCACGTGATATCAGTGGATAAAACGGATTTTAAATTTTAATCATTTTCGCTATCGCGATTTTTATATCGCATCTGTTTCGTTTGTCGCTAGTGCGACATCATTTTTACTTCTATTTATTCGGGCTCTTCCTAAATTTTCATGATGTTCAGAACATCGTTGTTCCGAAAATCGGTGCGTCCGGTGATTATTTAAATTACATCGCTCGCGCGAACACGAATTCGGAAGCTTGACCCACTGGGTGAATTTTTATCCCAGGCGAATTTAGTCGAACTCGATGACTAACATTTTCACGGTAAAATAATTTAATCCCCTTCTGTCAACCACGACGTCGCGTCTATAGATTTTTAATTAAATTGTTCTCTAGTCGAGTGTTCGAGTAGCAAACGGAATTCGTCTAAATTTAACTAAATCAAACGTCAGCTAAAATATCGAATTCGATCTCGTTTTGGTTGACCCTTTTATACATCTTTTAGACTCTAATGTGAGAACCTCGAAATATCACATTTTATATTTGTTAATCTCTCGTCCTAATCTCTTGACCGCTCTCTCTCACATTTTTTTTCTCTCTCCATTGCTATCCACGCCATTCCTGATGTTCTTCAGCGTGATTTTTTAGCCCTATCCCACCGCTCAACTCTCTCCTTATCCACACTCAAGGCCTAGACGCCACCTCCTTATCTCCTTATTCTCTGTTTTCCTTTACGTGGATAACCCGCTGCTTCTTTCTCCCAACAGCAGAGCGTTCTCCTGCCTAGCACCTCTGGCCGAGCTCCTTCCCATGGCCGCACTCGGCCTCCATTGGAGCTTGCCCAGCCGACCACTACCGCCTTGCACTCGTGCCGGTTCTCTGCATCCTTGCCGTGGAGCCTCAGTTGCCGTACCTCTCTGCTCGCCCATGGTGCTCCGGCCAACCTTGCCGACCCTTTGCGTGCCTCAACGCTGATGGCCGTCGCGTGCCCTGCTTCCTGCTCGTCGGTCTTCCCTGCGCGACCAGCCGAAGCACCTCCCATGACGCGTGTTCCTCCACGGCCGCGGTGCTTCTCTACTGGCCGGCGTTCTTCCCAGCCGCGGAGCTCCCTCGTGCGCGTCCAGCCGAAGTCCCTTCCACCTGTGCAGCTCCCGGCCTGTTGTGTCTCTCGTCGGTGACGGCAGAGCCGACCGTCGGCAGCTCTCCATCCTCGCCGTCGAGCCGTCGTTCTCCTCTGTGCTCGCTGGTCCGACCATGGAACTCGTATCTACTCCTCCATTCCAGCTCCAGCTCGCAGCGTGTCCTGCTCCTTGTTGTGGCGAGCTCCAGCCCGAATTTGGCCTTGTCGCCCAGCTCCTTACTCGCCACGGCCCTAGTCGTCGCATCGCTGTGCGCAACATGGCGTGGTGGGTATTGGTCGCGGGCATGGTCGGGCGACGCGAACGCCGTCGTTTCATTATGCCCAGCGTCGTGCCCGGGATTTTGCCGCGCGTCCTTGCTTGCTGTCTGTCCACGCGTCGTGTGTAGAGCAATGAAACAAAAATCCGTACGCGTCGGGCTCGCGCGCCGAATCTTTTTCTAGCTCGCCAGCGTGCCCTCTCGGCTCGCTCGGCTTTAAAATCCCTATCTCGTCGTCGACCTCGCCACGACTTAGTTCGTCCGTCGTGCTGGTCACTATTCCATATTGTGCCTATTAGCTCGGATCCTGTCCCAGCTCGTCGTTGTGTCATTCACAGTCCAGTCGTCAAACCCATCATCTTCTGCTCAAACCCCACCTCACCAGCTCGCTCCAAACACGATCTCATTGTCGTTTCGTGTGTCGTCAAGAAATCCCAAGCGTCGGATGAAGACGTAGCCAACAGCGCGATATTCCCCAAGCGCTCGACAAATTTCCTGGATCGGAAAATCGCTACCGATCTCGCGGATTCGTGTCAGCTGTGGAAACGGTAAGCTGATAAATTATTTAGAATAGTTCGATCGATAAATAAATTAATGTGCTAGTGCGATGCTCATTAAGGTGCTCAATAAATTGCGTAAGTCACGAAACTCTCGTCGACTTCGCAGTTCTTGCGATTATCGAGCCAGATTCAGCTATAGCGAGTTATTTTGCTATTCCGGTCACTTAGCTGAATTAGTGTACCGAGTAAAATATTAGTAGACCCATGTGATGATGAAATATTTTAATCACTTATAAAGATGTGCGTATATTTACGATAAAGAAATATTTGATTAATTGTTGATATGTAAAATATGTGAGGAGAGAAATAAAATTAAATTAGTTATTTATGAAGGATAAATTTAGAAGTTAATTAATTAGCTGATAAGTTATGTTTAGGCTAACTATATTAAATATGTATTGTTTGTGTTTCGTAATGTTTGCGTTAGATTCGGTTAATCTAGAGAAGCGTAATTATTGCGCTTAGTCGTATGCCGGTAACTAGTATTTTCGTATAAAATTGTACAACGCCTCACCGCTAGATGTTTAATTCACTATCGCGTAGCACTATTTAGGTTTATAATATTTCCGTCGATATGCATTTATGTGCATAATGCATTCCATTCAGGTACGTTAATTAATCGCGTGTTGCGGAAGACGAGCCAAGTCGATCCCAAGTGCGGGCTAATCCGCAGGATGAAGCTGATGAACTAATCTGAAGATGGATAAACGAAACAAGATCAGAACAAGAGATGGTCGCCAAGTGGTCGCCACTTAACAACACTAACCTAGTGTTACCTAGGCAAGCCCCGGTGCATGCAACCCCTTCCTTGTGTTTTTAAATAATTTTCGCACACTTTAAGTCTAGTGAAATGTGCATTAGGTTTATAGGAGTTGCTTGAAACCCTTTGATGCATTGTCTTCCTTGATATCCATACCTTATTAGATACTTCTGGTGAAGTATCAAAATATGATTTACAAAAATGTTTAGCCCTGCTCAGATCTTGTGGATAGAGGTTGTCTTTTGCGTTAAGGCCTTGCTCAGGGGTTATCCTGAGGAAAGATGACTTCTACCTGCAAGAATATATTTTCATTGGGAGCATGGTGGGATCTTACTGCAAAGTTCCCTGTGATGCTCTTTTCATCCTAAGGAATACAAACAATCCTAAGGGTGGAAGTACTTAAATCGGGACTTGGGCTAGGAACAGGTGATGTTCTACCCAGGTTGATTAAGGATTATACTGAATGTAGGCTTGGATGACCGAGGACCCTTTAGCTGGTCACATGCCTCGTCATGGGTAAGCCTTGCCTCGGGCAGACTAAGGCCAGAATAAGATAACACGAAATGGGCGTGGAGCGGTGGCGAGAGTAGCGTGTACCCTCCGTAGCAAGAGGCTGGACGGTGGTGTATCTGTGCTCTCGGTTTGCGTGAACCTGATCTGGTCTTAAGAACCCCGGTGGTGGGTTGACATATGCAAGGGTTAAGTGCTACATATGTCGTGTGATTGGAGATCCTCAGCTGAGTATAATCGATTCGGATCGCCGTACCTTCGCGGTTATGAAGACTTGGTCACTGCCCTGCAATCTAAGTCATGGATGGAATCTTAATGAGCAAAAATCATGTTGGATTGATTAATGTGATGGTGAAATTAGACTAGATGCAAACAAGGTCTATTAATACTTAATTTGGCGTTAAAATATTGAAAGTAAGGACTCACTTTAGTAAGCTATTTCTGCAAAAATATCTAAGTTGACTCTTGCTAAAGCCTCTCCTTGATTCCCAAATCCAGCATATCCTTGAGAGTCTTTTCTTTAGTCGGGTAAGTCTTGCTGAGTAATTCCATACTCAGGGTTTTATTCCCTGTTGTTTTTAGGATATAACTTTGTGCTGTTGTGATGGTGTTAAGTGCCGGTGGGCTCGGCCTTCTTATATAAGTATACCCTGTCTTTATCTTCTTACTGAGGATGGTCATTTGAGCTAGCATATATTTCAAACTTATACTTTTGTAATCACTCCGATAAAATAATATAAAATTTTTGTAACTTGTAAAATTTGGTAATAAGATTTCCGCTGCAAAAATATTGGTGTGTGTGATTTGTGTTACTTAATCCCGCGGTTCTGGTTGTAAGTGGTTTATCCGGTGTCCTTGGGGCAATCGGACGGATCCTGTTAAGTTATCTGGTGCACATGCATAGCAGTCTGAGGTCTTTGAGACAAGGACAGGTGCATGTGGGCCCGATATCTTGGGAGGTTCTGCCACATGAACTAACTCGGCTGCATCGTTTTTCGCTGTTGGCCAATAGAATCCTGACCTGAAGACCTTCCCGACTAGTGTCTTGGACGCTGCGTGTATTCCGCATTGCCCAGCATGGACCTTATCTAGAAGTTGCTTCCCAGTAGATGAGAGAATGCACTTCATGAGGATGCCTGATGCACCCCTTCTGTATAATGTTTCCCCAATGAGTGTGTAGTGGGCTGACTGTCTGGCGATGCGCTCGGCTATATTTTTGTCAGCTGGTTCCTCTTCATTCTTTATGTATCTGATGATCGGCCTTCTCCAGTCGTCAGAGTCTGACTCGGGTTGATCCACGATATTACATTCTTCTGCTTGATCTGTTGAGATGCTCGGTTGTGGTATTTCTTGCACAAAGACTCCGGGTGGGACTTGAGTTCGGCTGGATCCTAACTTGGACAATACATCAGCTGCCGTGTTTTGATCTCTCTCTACATGATGAAATTCTAGACCTTCAAACTTATCTTCTAGTTTCCGGACGGCAGTGCAGTATTTTCCCATCGAATCCTTCGAACAGTCCCATTCTTTGTTTATTTGACTTATGACCACCAGAGAATCTCCGTATACCATTAATCTCTTGATGCCCAATGATATGGCGATGTTTAGTCCATGGATTAGAGCTTCATACTCGGCTGCATTGTTAGAGGCTGGAAATAACAGTTGGAGGGCATATTTGACATATGCGATGAAGAGAATTCCTGCGCCTGCTCCCTGTAGCTTTAGCGGGCCATCAAAATACATCCTCCATACTTCTGCAGTTTCTGGGTTCTCTGGTATTTGTTGTTCAGTCCATTCTGATACGAAGTCAACCAATGCTTGGGACTTAATGGCAGTACGAGGTCGAAATTCGATGTCATGAGATCCCAGTTCACAGGCCCACTTGGCTATTCGGCCAATGGCTTCCTTGTTGTGGAGAATATCCCCTATCGGAAAACCGGTGACTACTATGACTTTGTGGTCATCAAAGTAGTGACGCAGCTTGCGGGCAGTTAGAAGTACTGCGTATAATAGCTTCTGCACTTGAGGATACTTTATCTTCGAGGGACCCAGAACTTCACTGATGAAATAAACGGGGTGTTGCACAGGGTAGGCATGTCCTTCTTCTGCTCGCTCGACTACCAACGCGGTGCTTACCACGTGAGTCGTGCAAGAGATATATAGCAGCAGATCTTCAGCTGGTTGAGTTGTCGTGGCTCGCCGTGGTGGTTTCAGTACAGGTGGGGTTGTCAAGAATTTTTTCAGTGCGTCCAAGGCTTCCTGCGCTTCTGAAGTCCACTGAAACTTGTCCACCTTCTTGAGTAGCTTGTAAAACGGTAAACCTTTTTCTCCCAGCCTGGATATAAAGCTGCTCAGGGCTGCCATACACCCGGTAAGTCGTTGAACCTTCTTTTGTGATCGTGGAGCTTCCATTTTCATGATAGCTTCAATCTTTTCTGGATTAGCTTCAATTCCCCGGTGGCTGACAATAAATCCGAGTAGCTTCCCTGCCGGTACACCAAAAACACATTTTTCGGGATTAAGCTTCCACCGATACCGCCGTAGACTGTTGAAAACCAGCTGCAGGTCTTCGATGAAGTTTTCCGAGTTCTCCGTTTTGATTACCACATCGTCTACGTAGGCTTCCACATGCTTGCCCCAGTGATCGGCTAAGCATGTTTGGATGGCTCTCTGATAAGTCGCTCCAGCGTTCTTGAGGCCGAACGGCATGGAGGTATAACAGAAAGCACCAAACGGAGTGATGAACGCCGTTTTTTTCCTCGTCTTCCTTTGCCAAGCTGATCTGATGATATCCGGAATAGCAATCCAGGAAAGATAGCACGGAACATCCAGCGGTGGAGTCTACCACCTGATCTATCCTTGGGAGCCCGAAGGGATCCTTCGGACAATGTTTGTTGAGATCAGTATAATCGACACACATGCGCCAATCCACTTTATTCTTTTTGAGTACAAGAACAGGGTTGGCTAACCACTCGGGATGTAACACCTCCCTGATAAACCCAGCCGCGACCAAGCGGGCCAGCTCAACGCGAATGGCCTCTCTCTTGTCGGGCGTGAAACGACGTAGCTTTTGCCGGATTGGTCTTGCTTGGGGGTAGACCTTCAGTTTGTGCTCGGCCAGTTCTCTCGGGACCCCCGGCATATCCGCAGGTTGCCATGCGAATACGTCTCGGTTGTCTTGCAGAAACTGGACGAGCGCGCTTTCCTATTTATCATCCAGGCTAGAGCTGATGATAGCAGTTTTGTGTTCATCAGCAAACCCCAGATTGATCCTTTTAGTTTCTTCAGTCGGCCGCATAGAGGTCGCGGCTTGAGCTTCATTCGCCGGTGCTGTGTGGTCTTCCTCAGGCTTAGAGTTCGCCTGGGTCAAAGAAGTTGCCGACGGTTTGGTGGTGAGGGCCGCCTGGATGGCCACTCGGAAACATTCTGTGGCGCCTTGGAGGTCAGCACGCACAGTTATGATTCCTTGCGGTCCCGGCATCTTCAATATCATGTACGTGTAATGCGGAATGGCCATGAATTTTGCCAGTCCTGGCCTCCCGACGATGGCGTTGTAGCCGCAGTCGAAGTTCGCCACTTCAAACCTCAGGAACTCGGTTCTGTAGTTCTCCGGAGTTCCGAAGGTGACGGGCATGTAGATGTGACCCAGCGGGTATTCTCCCTCGGTCGGCACGATGCCGAAGAAGGGAGTGTCTGACTCGTGGAGTTCTTTGAGGTGAACTCCCAAGCCTCAGAGTGTCCGGGGGAAGGTGATGTTGATGCTGCTCCCCCCGTCCACCAACACTTTCTTTACCCTGCTCTCTCGGATCACCGGATCAACGAGTAGCGGGTATTTGCCCGGATGGTCGAAGTTGAGCCATTGATCTGCCCGAGTGAAGGTGATTGGGTGCTCCGACCATCGGTACGGAGCGGGTGGACCGGTGGTTGCCACTAGTATCTGGCGATCGTTGAGCTTTTGCTGCCTTTTGTTTTCCTGCGATCCGTGTCCGCCGAAGATGACGTTGACCTCCCTGTCAACGCGCGGGAAAGCTCCTCCTCCTCCCTCCTCCTGCTGATGGGGTTGTCGTGGTTCTTCTGGTCCTCCCCGCGGCGGAGGAGGAGGCAGAGGTTGGAAGGGTCGGCCGTGTCCGACGGAATGCTTGAAGTCCCGACAGTTCCGAAGGGTGTGGCGCATGTCCTTGTGGTACGGGCACTGTGCATCGAGGATGTCGTCCAGCGTGCGCTCGCCTCCGCAGGGTCCTCCCCGGGCGCGAGAGGCAGGTGGTCCGGTGGCATGCACCTCTTCGCGCGGTCTCTTCTCTCAGCGTTTGTCAGGTTGCTCGTTCGTGTCACGTCGTGGTGCTGCTGGAGCGGGCTTTGCTCCTCCGATGAGGTCCTGGGCTCACTCGTCGGTGGTGATGTAGAGGTCGGCTTCCTGGAACAGCTCCTCGGAGGTAGTTGGCGCCTTCTGTAGTATGGCTCGGACGAAGGCCGAGTCATTGGATCCTCTGTAGAAGTCCTCGATCACGGCCGCCTCCGTGACCTCGGGAATGCGATTTTTCATGGTCTGGAACCTTTTGAGGTATGATCGGAGAGTTTCGTCTCCCCGGCGCTTGATGGATTTGAGGTCCCATGGTTGCACCGGTTTGTCAGAGAGGGATTGAAAATTGGCAGTGAAGCGCCGACTAAAGTCGCTCCAGTCGTCGATGCAGTGTCGAGGTAGGTGTCGCAGCCATTGCAGTGCGTCTTACCCGAGGACGATGGGTAAGTACGCAGTCATCACGTCTTCAGATGCTCCGGCGGCTCGAGCGGCGGTAGTGTAGACGGCCAGCCAGCCTCCTGGGTCCTGCTTAGGTTCATATTTATCGACATTGGATACCTTAAAGTTAGGGGGCCATTGAATGGCACTAAGGCGTGGAGTAAGGGCGGACACTCCACATGTGTCCTCTTGTCGTCGGGGATGATGTCTGTCCCGGGGAGGGGAGTAGTTGTTGTGGTTCCTCGACCGTCCCCGGGCAGTTCCGCCAGTCGAGGCCGTCGTTGATTCGGCTTTGGTGGCTTGACTCCGAGTAGGGACACCATGATACCTGTCGTATTCCTCCCGGCGGCGTATCTCATTCTCATGCCATCGTTCACGCGAAGCGTTGATGGAGCTCCGCGCGTCTCGGCGACTGTTGATGGCGTGTCGCAAGTCGTTCGGCGGGGTGAGCGAGAGGTAGAAGATGGTTGGCGGCTTGGGTGAACAGGCGTCGATAGCCCTCGGCGTCTGGAGTCCGAGGAAGTCCGTCGGCTATCCGAGCTAGCACTCCTCCGACTTCAGATGGCGTGTTCATGGTTCGGGCGAAGTTGGGGTTCAGGTTGCGACCGAAGAGTGGATTTTCCCGGCGTTGCCTTGCGTCTTGTTCGGCTTGTTCCTGAGCTCGTCGACGATCACGCTGTCGGGTGTTCCTCCATTCTCTGAAGACGCGCTCTTCCGGAGTTTCTCCCATCTCCGAGACCTCGACTCGCGAGACAGGCTGCTCCGGATCCCGTTCTCCGGCTTGGTGATGTCGCCAGATGTTTCGGTGCCGGTTTCTTCGTCGATGGGACTCCCGCTGAGGTGGTTCTTCCCCAGGCGCGGTCGGCTCGTCGTCAGAGACAGGAGGTGACTCCACTCTCCCGATGAAAAGAACGTCGGGGTAGAACGGCGTGGCTGTCGTGGCGATCTTCTTTCGGGGAGCTGGAGATTGCGCTTCTCTGGTATTTTCGGAGTTTGTTGGAGGAGGCTTCTTTCTCGGTGGATCAGCAACGCGGTGTAGAGTTCCCTCTTCGTCGGCTATGGACGAGATCGTCCCAAAGCAGAACGTGGATCCGGGACGGAAGGTGATCTTGCTGTGGATGGTGACAGCCATTGAGCTAACTTAGATCGTTGACACACCCCTACCTGGCGCGCCAGCTATCGGTGTTTTGGGTCCGACCGCACACCCGGGGTTGCCCCTTGTTGGGGACTTGTTCTCAAATGCTTCGGATTAAGAACAAGGCAACATAAAAAGTGTTAAATGATAAAGCCCTTCGTCCTTTGAAACATTATTTCCCTTCGGGATATAATGTGTTCCGGACGAAGGTCACAAACAACATATCTTCGTAAGCACAATAAACTATGACGAAGAACTTACATGCAACATAAAAAGTAATATAAACATTTAAATATTATCACAACGTCATTTCTATTTTATTATCATATAAAAATAGAAATGACTTCAGATTACAAGTGTACCTTCGGATTGCGGGAAGGCAAAAGTACAAGGATGACGGAAAGCAAATGCCAAGTCAGCGTGAACAGTACGGGAGTACTGTTCATCTATTTATAGGCGTGGGATGTAGCCCATGCAAAATTACATTCATGTCCATTACATTTGCTAATGACTTATGGGAATCTATTAAGGCCTAAGTAGTCCTTTCATCTTTAAGTCGGTTCCCCTTTCTGCTACCGCGACGAAGCTTTCTGCGCATAGCTTCGGCTGTGCACCATCCTTCGTACAGCTTGGTAATCAGCTTCGTACAGCTTGGGCTTCGTTCTGACCGTACTCCATGTTCATGATCTGAGTCCGAAGATACCTGTTCATATAATTCACTTGGAAAATATTGTCAAATCATGTTTTTGAGGACCTTCGGAGGACGAAGGCCCCCAACAGTAGCCCCTCGCAATATTAATTTGTTAGTGATAAATTCAGATTGCGATATGGACGAAGGCCTTAAGCCGAAGGTCCGAAAAAACACCTTCCCTTTGCTAGAATAGCAAAAGTCACTGACACCTGGGACCACACAGTTTCCGTCATATCGAGTGTATAAATAGGAGCCCGCCACATTTGATTTGGCACGCTCTCTTTGCCATCTGTTTTTCCTGCTTATAAAACTTTCTGCCCAAAAATATTTGTTTTCTTTCCTAGTTTTAAGCTTCGGAAGCGAGAAGTAAGATCTCCGAAGAGATGTCTGAGGAGAAGAAGGCTGTTGTCGAGATGAAGCTAAGTCTCTCTGAAGAGAAGAACCTGGGCTTTCTTGAGGCAATGTCGAAGACCAATACAGAAAAGATCACCAAAGAGATTTTAGAAGGTTTATCTGAAGATACTGGTGACAGCGACAGTTATGATGTAGAAAGCGGCGGGGAGAGTCTGAAGATCGACCATGGCGGCCAAGTCACTCGGTTTTCGGGAAAACCACTATTAAGCAGAGTCATATTGACAATATGAGGGGGAGATATTTTCGAGATATATCTATTGTGAGGGCTGATGCTGGAGAAAAGACTTCTCCTACCCCCGAAGAAGATGATGTCGTGATCTTCTGAAGCTTTCTCAAGGCTGGGCTTCGGTTCCCCCTAAGCAGCTTTGTTGTCGAAGTCCTGAAGACATTTCAAATCTACCTTCATCAAATTACTCCCGAAGCTATCATAAGAATGGGAATCTTTGTCTGGGCTGTGAAAAGCCAAGGTTTAGAACCAAATGCTAAAAGCTTTTGCAAAATTCATGAGTTGATATATGAGACGAAGCCCTGGGGGAAAGAACAATATCACAACAACTTTGGTTGTTACAGCTTCGGTGCCCGCTCCGGGTCAAGCTGCCCTGTGCCAACCTTTCGGAAGAGGTGGCCCGGAGCCTGGATGACAGAATGGTTCTATGTAAAGAATGACTTGACAGCGCAGGAAGATGTTAAGAGTATCATTATGCGCCCCATCTGGCAACGCTTCGGACTCCGAAAGCCGAAGGTTGAAATGGATGAAGCGGTCGAAGAATGCCAAAGAGCCTTCGGCGTAATCTGCTCTTTTATTGGGACAAGGGATCTGGTCCAAGAGCATATTGCCTTCAGGGTGTGGCCACTTGCAGGAAAGTGGGAAATGCCGAAGGAGACCATCAAAGAGTCTGACGAAGGTGGACTAGTCAGACTGAAATACACATTCAAATACGGGGATAAGTTTGTTGAACCTGATGACGACTGGTTAAAAAGCATTGAAACATTAAGTGACGAACTGCTTGGGGTATATTCGAAGGCCGAGAACACTGCATTATCGGCAGCCTTCGGAGGCCGAAAGAAGAAGAGGCTCAACCGGGTATTTGATGCAATCGGGTTTGTCTACCCTGACTATCATTATCCGGTGCCGGGCCGCAAAAGAAAAAATACTTCTCCTGCAACAGAAGTTGCCACAAGTGCTTCTAGTGAGCCAGCGCCGCAAAGAAAAAAGATGAAGGTGCTCACCCACCGGGCACGTTTTATTGAGCCGGCCACAGTGCCTGAATTTATCTGTAAAGTCTCCTTGGCCACTGAAAGTACAGAGCCAGCTCCAGTGCCGAAGATCGAAGAAAAAACTGAAGTACCTTCAGCAGAGAAAGCAGAAAAACCAAAAATTAAAGGACCAAAAATATTAGAAATCTTAAGTCCTTCAGCAAGTGTTAAAACCATAAAAAATCAAAAGGGTCCATCGGTAACACCCAAAAGAAAAAGAATGGTGAACGTGCTAGATGTTTTGGAGACAATTAAGTCTTCAAGCATAACTCCAAAGAAGACTGTTGAACTTTCTGAAGTGTCTACTGAAGCTTTAGTTGCTGAAGCTTCGAAGCAACAACTTGAAGTTGAAGCTGGGACTTCAGAGCCCACCAAGGAACAACCTTTGGAAACCGAAGAAAAAATAAAAATGTCAGAGCCAATTTTGGTTGAAGAAATTGACACTGCTGCCCCCGAAGGTCCTTCCACCATATGCGATTACATTGTGCGACATGCTTCGGGGAAGAAATTATCTGAAGAAGAGATTTATGAAGCCAACCACTATGCCAAAGAATTAAAATATCCGAAGGGGGCACTAGTGTTCAATGGGACAAACGAAGATGACTTCCTATACTGTCTCCCTGACAACAAAGAATTATCTGTCTGCCGGGAGATGGCTAGGAGTATGGGGTTTCCGAAGCTTGAAGCTGGACTATGCGCTATGACGAAGGAGGATCTTGCGGATAGCCTTGCATATAATAGTCTGAAGGTGCGAGAATTGCGCATTTTGAAAACTTTATGATTCGAAATCTATTGTTTTATTCTTATACTAACTTTTTACATATAGGGATTAATACTAAGCAACGCGCTGAGAGCGCAAAAGAGTGCCGAAGACGAAAGCTATGAAATTGCCTTCAACAACCTTCGAACAGAGGTTATCAAGCTAAGGAACGAAGCCCTGGAAAAAGACAAGATTCTAGTTACATTAGTGGATAAAGTAAAGGAGAACGAAGCTGCGTCCAAAGCCCAAATTGCAGCTCAAAAGCACGAGATTGACGATCTTCGGAAGCAATTGGCCCGGGCGAAAGAAGAACGCATACTTGAAGAAATGAGGCGGGAATGTAGCGACCAATGGGCTAATCATTTGGAAGGAACCGTTGAAGAGCTTCGGTCTTCTAAGAAAAGGTGCTACGAAAAATCCATGGATTGTGTAAAGAAAATAAAAACCAGCTTCGCCAGTGTTGGCGCATTTTCGAGTGAAGAAGATTTTGTGAGAGGTAACCCAGAAGGGCCGATAGAATGGATCTGCCACGAAGCTGAAGCCTTCGAAGAAATTCTAAACAGTCGAGGAGACATTTGCGCCTTCTCGGGTGCCAGGGGGATTGCTTCTATACTGGAGAAAAAGGGCTGCGATCATGTTAAGGTTCTTGCACAATCCGAAGCCAGCTTATCCCCTGAAGATATTAAAGACCCCTCGGCCGAAGCTAGCCAGGCTGGTGGAAAATTTTTCACCGACGTCTGGGACAATGGTGGTCGAGAAATGGCCCGAGAAATCATTCAGAAAAGTGAGAAAGGCATTCACGACGCTAGAGAAGTAGCTAAGGCCGCTGACAAAAGCTCAGAGCCCGAAGGGCAATTAGGTATTAGCTAATGGTTTTTATTGCGTTGTAATTTTTGATTTTAAACTTCGTTCACAATTTGTAATAGCAATGTGGCCGTATCATGTTCTCCTTCAGATCCTACTAAAGCGTCCCCGGGCCCTCACCCGAAAGGAGACGAAGAAATTAAAAAGATGGCTGAAGCTATCATGGATGAAGTTGTTAACCGACTCCTGAACGAAGCTGCCGAAGTTGTTTTGAGAGAAGATTAAGCACTTTTGTAAAGACTTCTTGAAATGAAACATGTGTGACATTTTGTAACCCTGTGATATATTTGCTTTTAATGACTCGATCCTTTACGATGCATGAAACTTTACATACGTACCGTTTTTGAGGCTTCGGCGAAAAAAACACCTTCCCTTCTTTTCATGCTTCGTGAAGATAGAAAAACTTTTATGCATCACGACAATGTTCATAGTGCTCTGATGAAGGATATCCAAGCTTCATGAAAATATTCTCCGAAGCTATATTCCAAAGATCAATATTGTGTCCCCTTGTGACTTAGCACGATTTTTACTTTCTCAAAGTATCCTTCCGAAGGTTGATACCGTGTCCCCTTCTTTTGCCATATGCAACATGATGTATGATGCTTATGCTATGCAAAATGATGTGATGATGTTATGTTATGTAGATGACATTTGTTCCGAAGATACACACATATCCCCGTAAAACACAAAATATTTTTGTACCAGCGCTGACTTTTCGCTGTAAGCTCTGCATTCCCTTAGGAACGACTTTGGAGCTTCTTCGCCTTTTACTTAGGCGGTATCAGCGTTGACTTTTCGCTGTAAGCTCTGCATTCCCTTAGGAACGACTTTGGAGCTTCTTCGCCCTTTACTTAGGCGGTATCAGCGTTGACTTTTCGCTGTATGCTCTGCATTCCCTTTGGAACGACTTTGGAGCAGAAAACTTACACTGCGTTCCCTTTGGAACGACTTTTTGTGATTTCAGCAAACTTACTCTGCGTTCCTTAGAACGACTTTTTGTTGTTCGAAGGATTTTCGATAATTCGAAGGTCCTCCTTGTTATCGTAAATTTTTAAGCTTCAGCAACTTAAGCCTGAGAAAATACTTTTTCCTTGGAGCAAGCAAAGAAACTTTTACATGAAAACTAAAAAATGTCCTTTATTACACAGGAAATAGAACTGAATGGAAAAAACCGGTAGGATATTTGTCAATAGATGTGCTTCGACTCTGGCACAGTGCTATTGACTGTGCGAGCTTCGGATTGTTCTCTGAGATCCCTTTGGTGTGGAGCATATTGGCTCCCTTCTGGCTGTTGGCCTTGTTGCAACGGTGGTGGAGGCGGAGGCTGTTGCCAGGAAGCTTGAGGTTGACTCGCCGAAGCAACAGAAACTGCAGGGTGGTTGCCTATGTATTCTGGGATGTAAGGCGGATGGTACGAAGCAGTATGCATGACCTGCTTCGGCTGAGCTTGTTGCGCTGCAGCTTCGGCTATCTCCTTTTGCTTCTGGATGGTAACATGGCACATCTTGGTGGTATGGCCCTTGTTTTCACCACAGAATAAGCAAAATACTCTCCTTGGTTGATCTCCAAATCTTCCGCCGAAGCCCCTGGCGCCTCTGCCTCTTGGAGCTGGTGGCCGAAAGAAACTTTGCTGTTGCCCCGAAGCCTGTGAGGAGCACTGCGGCCTGTTCTGCTGACTCCCCTTATCATCATTTTGAGTAGAGTTGTGGATGGACCTGACATGCCTCGGATAGAATCTTCCTCCGAAGCCCCTGGTCATTTCAGAAAACCTGAAAGCCTCCTCCCTTCTTTGGCGAAAATCATTGTCGGCACGAATATACTCGTCCATCTTCTGGAGCAATTTCTCCAAAGTTTGAGGAGGCTTCCTAGCAAAGTATTGAGCTGAAGGTCCAGGCCGAAGTCCCTTGATCATGGCCTCAATGACAATTTCGTTGGGCACCGTTGGTGCCTGCGCCCTCAAACGCAAGAACCTTCTGACATACGCCTGAAGGTATTCTTCATGATCCTGAGTGCATTGGAACAGGGCCTGAGCAGTGACCGGCTTCGTCTGAAACCCTTGGAAGCTGGTTAACAACATGTCCTTCAGTTTTTGCCATGAAGTGATCGTTCCTGGTCGAAGGGAGGAATACTAGGTTTGAGCAACACTCCTGACAGCCATAACAAAAGACTTTGCCATGACTGCAGCATTGCCACCATACGAAGATACTGTTGCTTCGTAGCTCATCAAAAACTGCTTCGGGTCTGAATGGCCATCGAATATGGGAAGCTGGGGCGGCTTATAGGACGGAGGCCAAGGTGTAGCCTGCAGCTCAGCGGACAAGGGAGAAGCATCATCGAAAACAAAATTTCCATGATGGAAATTGTCATACCAGTCATCTTCGTTGAAGAAACCCTCCTGATGAAGGTCTTTTTGTTGAGGCCTTCGGTTCTGCTCATCGTGAGTAAGATGGCGAACTTCTTCAGAAGCTTCGTCTATCTGCCTTTGCAGTTCAGCTAGCCTGGCCATCTTTTCCTTCTTCCTCTGCACCTGTTGATGAAGCATCTCCATATCTCTGATCTCTTGGTCTAGCTCATCCTCTTGAGGCATCGGGCTGACAGCCTTCCTCTTCTGGCTTCGGGCCTCCCGAAGAGAGACAGTCTCCTGATTGTGGTCCAGCGGTTGGAGAGCTGCAGTGCCAGCTGCTGAAGCTTTCTTCGGCGCCATAGCGAAGGTTGATGATCGCCGAGGGCGCTCAAAGACTCAAAGAGTGGAAGTGAGTTCACCGGAGGTGGGCGCTAATGTTGGGGACTTGTTCTCAAATGCTTCGGATTAAGAACAAGGCAACATAAAAAGTGTTAAATGATAAAGCCCTTCGTCCTTTGAAACATTATTTCCCTTCGGGATATAATGTGTTCCGGACGAAGGTCACAAACAACATATCTTCGTAAGCACAATAAACTATGACGAAGAACTTACATGCAACATAAAAAGTAATATAAACATTTAAATATTATCACAACGTCATTTCTATTTTATTATCATATAAAAATAGAAATGACTTCAGATTACAAGTGTACCTTCGGATTGCGGGAAGGCAAAAGTACAAGGATGACGGAAAGCAAATGCCAAGTCAGCGTGAACAGTACGGGAGTACTGTTCATCTATTTATAGGCGTGGGATGTAGCCCATGCAAAATTACATTCATGTCCATTACATTTGCTAATGACTTATGGGAATCTATTAAGGCCTAAGTAGTCCTTTCATCTTTAAGTCGGTTCCCCTTTCTGCTACCCGCGACGAAGCTTTCTGCGCATAGCTTCGGTTGTGCACCATCCTTCGTACAGCTTGGTAATCAGCTTCGTACAGCTTGGGCTTCGTTCTGACCGTACTCCATGTTCATGATCTAAGTCCGAAGATACCTGTTCATATAATTCACTTGGAAAATATTGTCAAATCATGTTTTTGAGGACCTTCGGAGGACGAAGGCCCCCAACACCCCTCGAGGTGTTTTTAGGAGTAGGAGGGTGTCGCCGACTGTAGCAAAATGGTTCGTGCTAGATGCACGAAGGACAATGGACAATGTTTACAGGTTCGGGCCGCTTAGAGATGCGTAACACCCTACGTCCTGGTGGAGATGCTTCGTGTTATAGGTTACAAGGTGGTTCTCTAGAGCGAGAACGTGGGGAGTTTAGGTAGATGGCTGGGTGGTGTGTTCGATTGTTCTGAAGGGGTGCCCCCTGAGCCTTATATATTCGACCGTGGGGCAATACATGCGGGTATGATAACAACGTGCACCTAAAACATAGTGAACTGTTTGAGTCTATCTTCCTATGATCTAGGCAACCTATCCTCGCCTGGTTCTGTTGCATGGTGCTCCAGCGCGGGAAGGTCGGATCTTCTGTTGTGATTTCTCGCTCAACGCTGTGGGGCCGTCTGGACTTGCGTCGATCCGGCTTTACATTGGTTTGCTTTGCTGATTGTCCTCCCCCCAGGCCCATGAAGGAATGGCCTTACGATTTATTGGGCCCTTGGGCCTTTCGTGAGGTCTTTTACCCTTCCAATGGACCCGGGGGATATCCGTCCCCCACAAGCCCCCGATCATTGGGTTGATTTTGAGATAATCGGCCCAAAGATCCTAGGCCCAACTTGTAGGTTTTGTTTACAACAAGAAATGCTTCTCGGGCAGTCTGGTGAAAATGATTTCTTGTTGTCTTCTTCTGCTTTGCTTCACTCGGAATCTGTAGTTTTGCCTCACACTTGTGCCTTAGAGGTCGGCTTCTCATTTTGTAGAACCTTGAATTTCATTGGGTGCACCAGAGGTGCACCCAATGGGTGTAGCCCCCGAGCTTCGAGTAGATTTTAGAAGATAATCTACTCGAAGGTCTTCATCAGAGATTATTTTTATTCTCTTCTCGTGCTCAGGTTGAGGGCCAGCCTTGTCTTCAATCTTGCCCTATGCCTTAGAAGTCGGCATTATCTTGGCTTGAAATTGTGATCCATGGGGTGCACCGAAGGTGCACCCAATGGGTGTAGCCCCCGAGCTTTGAGTGGATTTTTGAAAATAATCCTCTCAAAGGTCCTTACTTCGTGTCCTTTTGCCAAGAGTCCTATTTTCCCTTCTTTTTTTTGAATGCCTTAGAAGTCAGCATTATGTCATCCACATTATGCTTTAGAGGTCAGCATTATGTCAACCACACTATGCATCCGAGGTCAGCATGTATTTTGTCTTTTGCAGCCGAGTTCGTGATCTGCCCATATCTTGCTAAGTGGTGCAATTTATTTGTTCTGTGACTGATTGGACATTTGATGGACGTTCCCTGGCTAGTCTTCATGTCGTTTTTGTTGGTCAGACTTTGTACTTCACCGGCTATATTTGGCTTTCCTCCGATCCTTACTGATATCTCATTTTTGTCTTGAGGTGTTCATTGCACGCCCTGCACGAATGTGACTGTTTTTGAAAAATATACTGATAATTCCTAGGCGTCCCCCCCAATGGGTGTGGGCAAGGGACAGCTTGGTACGCTGAGCGTTTTAGCCGGCTGCTTCTGAGTAGTAATGTGATGTGACGGCGGGCGTAATCATATCCTCCACGCTGTTGACTGGAGTCCCAATGGGTGTTGCATTGCGTGAAACGGCGTCAGCCGCGCGTCTTCAGACGGGTTGGAGTGTGTATTGAATGCTTTGCGACTATTCAGTGACCGCGGTTGGAGGTGAGCGGTTGCCTTCTCTTCCTATAAATAGTGCCTTTGCCTCTCTGGTTTTTTCACATCTCTTGCTGTTCTCCACTGCTTGTTTCCTTCTTCTACCTGCATTTCCACCATGGGCAAGAAACGTAAGCGCGAGCCAACTCCTCCGTCTGAGGACTTTGGTGACTCGGAATATTCAGAGGAGGAGTTCTCCTCTGAATCCGAGGGGTCTCCGGCTCCCATCCCTCTGCGTGAGTCGTCTGATGATTCAGACGACTCCCAGGGGCTTGCGGCGGAGGTCTGGACTTACATCCGAGCTGTCGAGCGCTCCGGGCTCGCGGGCTCGGATGAGTCGGAGGACTCCTCGGATGAGGAGGACTCGTCCGAGGAGGACGACGGCGACGGTGGCGAGGGCGGCGGCGGCGACGACGACGACGACGGTGATGGCGGCGGCAGGGGCGGCAACGGCAGCGGCAGGGGCGGCAGCGGCGGCGGCAGCAGGGGCGGCAACAAGGCCAGTGGCTAAATGCCACTAGTTTTCAAATATTAGTATAGATTAGAAGTAGTATAGTAAAATAATGTAGTAGTATTAGTAATGTAAAGTAGTATGGTGTAGCGTGGTAGTAGTAGTAGTAGTAGTAGTAGCAGCAGTAGCAGTAGTAGCGGTAATAGTAGCAATAGGGAAGTTATCAACTCATAATGAGTTGATTTGTAAGTATGAAAACTCACTTAATGACGAACAGTTTCCTCCCTTCTGTGCAGATTTTGAGTCCTTAATCAAATAAATTGTCGATTATGAACGACGCTGAGTTTTTGAGTCCTTCCTCCGCCTGCTTTATTTACGAAGTTGACTCCTTTGGGATAGTAACTAAATAACTCGGGCATCACGCCGACGTTTTGTGATGGCCGAGCTATTATTGTCACCATCCGCGCTTTTAAAATAGCGTCCGAGTGATTACGAAACTGTATCAGTGACGGAATGACTGAAGGCTGAGTCGGTGTTTTAGAGGTAACTGCCGAGTGACTGAGGACATCGTTGGCGCTTTAGAGATAGCTGCCGAGCGACTGATGATAACGTCAGCGTTTTAGAAATAACAGCCGAGTTAAAACGGGTCGTGTCGGCCACTTTTGAGGATAATAGCCGAGTGATTATGTGGCACATCGGGGTTTTAGAGGTAACCGCTGAGTGACGACGTGGCACACTGGTGTTTTAGAAGTAACCGCTGGGTGCTGACTGGGCGCTTTTGGAAACGGTATCCAGCTCGGGAATATCCCGCTTATACAGCGCTTTCAGCCGCCTCTGCTTTCCGTGCCCTAGTTCTTGTTTTTCTGCCTCCAAATCCTTCCTGCAATTCCGCTCTTGCTCTGTTCGCCAGTAGATTCGAGATGGCGCCCAAGAGAAAAGCCTCGAGTTCATCCGCTGCGGTAATTCCCCCTATCGACCCCAACAGCCAATTGCCTTTCGCAGGTAATCACATGTCTGTTGTCTCCGAGTCTGACCTCCTCCACCTCGTGTCCATCGGGGTTCTTCCCCCGAGGGAGCTTTGTTCTTGGCGGATTTGTCATGGGGTCACTGTCCCGACAGAGGATACCCATGAGTCCGTGATTTACGTTCCTTTTCTTCTCCGCGGTCTCGCTCTCCCCATTTCACCTTTCTTCCGCGGCCTCCTTGACTTTTATCACCTTAACTTGACCCACTTGAATCCCAATTCTATTCTTCAAATCTCTATTTACGTTCACTTGTGCGAAGCCTTCCTGGGCGTGCTGCCACATTTTGCGTTGCCTTGCGTCTTGTTCGGCTTGTTCCTGAGCTCGTCGACGATCACGCTGTCGGGTGTTCCTCCGTTCTCTGAAGACGCGCTCTTCCGGAGTTTCTCCCATCTCCGAGACCTCGTCTCGCGAGACAGGCTGCTCCGGATCCCGTTCTCCGGCTTGGTGATGTCGCCGGATGTTTCGGCGCCGGTTTCTTCGTTGATGGGACTCCCGCTGAGGTGGTTCTTCCCCAGGCGCGGTCGGCTCGTCGTCAGAGACAGGAGGTGACTCCACTCTCCTGATGAAAAGAACGTCGGGGTAGAACGGCGTGGCTGTCATGGCGATCTTCTTTCGGGGAGCTAGAGATTGCGCTTCTCCGGTATTTTCGGAGTTTGTTGGAGGAGGCTTCTTTCTCGGCGGATCAGCAACGCGGTGTAGAGTTCCCTCTTCGTTGGCTATGGACGAGATCGTCCCAAAGCAGAACGTGGATCCGGGACGGAAGGTGATCTTGCTGTGGATGGTGACGGCCATTGAGCTAACTTAGATCGTTGACACACCCCTACCTGGCGCGCCAGCTGTCGGTGTTTTGGGTCCGACCGCACACCCAGGGTTGCCCCTCGAGGTGTTTTTAGGAGTAGGAGGGTGTCGCCGACTGTAGCAAAATGGTTCGTGCTAGATGCACGAAGGACAATGGACAATGTTTACAGGTTCGGGCCGCTTAGAGATGCGTAACACCCTACGTCCTGGTGGAGATGCTTCGTGTTATAGGTTACAAGGTGGTTCTCTAGAGCGAGAACGTGGGGAGTTTAGGTAGATGGCTAGGTGGTGTGTTCGATTGTTCTGAAGGGGTGCCCCCTGAGCCTTATATATTCGACCATGGGGCAATACATGCGGGTATGATAACAACGTGCACCTAAAAGATAGTGAACTATTTGAGTCTATCTTCCTATGATCTAGCCGACCTATCCTCGCCTGGTTCTGTTGCATGGTGCTCCAGCGCGGGAAGGTCGGATCTTCTGTTGTGATTTCTCGCTCAACGCTGTGGGGCCATCTGGACTTGCGTCGATCCGGCTTTACATTGGTTTGCTTTGCTGATTGTCCTCCCCCCAGGCCCATGAAGGAATGGCCTTACGATTTATTGGGCCCTTGGGCCTTTCGTGAGGTCTTTTACCCTTCCAGTGGACCCGGGGGATATCCGTCCCCCACAACGACAGCGACGAGTCCTCTTCTTCCCAAAAGGACAACGACGACAACGACTACGAGAAAAAGAAAACGGTCAATTCGAACTTTTCTTTTGATTACTCTCGTATTCCGCAAAGTACCAATGCTCATTTACTCTCCATTCCACTTGGTAAACCTCCTCACTTTGATGGAGAGGACTACGGATTTTGGAGTCACAAAATGCATAGTCACTTGTTCTCTCTCCATCCAAGCATATGGGAGATAGTAGAGAGTGGAATGAAATTTGATAGTACTGATAGTCCCATGTTCATTAATGAGCAAATTCACAAAAATGCATAAGCTACTACTGTTCTTCTAGCTTCATTGTGCAGGGATGAATACCATAAGGTGAGCGGCTTGGATAATGCCAAGCAGATTTGGGACACCCTCAAGATCTCACATGAGGGGAACGACGTCACCATGCTCACCAAGATGGAGTTGGTGGAGGGCGAACTTGGGAGATTCGCAATGATAAGGGGCGAGGAGCCGACCCAAACGTACAACCGGCTCAAGACCCTCGTCAACAAAATAAGGAGCTATGGAAGCACGCGATGGACGGACCACGACGTCGTCCGCCTAATGCTAAGGTCTTTTACCGTCCTTGATCCACATCTTGTAAACAATATTCATGAGAATCCTAGGTACACCAATGTGACACCCCAGGTGTCTATTTCGCGTTACGTCGCGAGATTTGTCCTAATCTCGGATGCTCAGTGAAAATTTCTATTTCTCGCGTACGTATGTCTCTGACTATCCAGATTATTCCTTCACATTTCACCGAATTCGGAGTTATTCGATCGCGAGAAACAACCAATTTTGGAGCGTGTTAAAACTTTTATTCTCGGAAGGAATGCAAACTCGATGGTCAATCTCGATTTATAAATCTCATCTGAAGCTCTTTAAATCAAACTCTCGACGACTTTTATTTGATCTGAGCCTGAGTCCAATTCCTCGAACTTCGATCGATGTCCGACTATTTTATCCAAGTCCGTACTCTCAAACAGAATACTCAATATGTCGTCCTCTGATTAATTCTTTTTCGACTCGGCCAAATATCTCATGTCCAAACCGAATTCAAAACCCCGTATCTACGACAATTTTAAAATGTCACGATCCGATTTCTCCGACTAAAATCTCAGGGCAATTTAATTTCGAATCACGCGTAGAAAATTAATTTCCGAGCGATTTCAAATCAAACTCCCGGTCGAATTAATCGCTCAATCGTCCGTTCACCGAAACTCAAATTCGCTCTGTCCTTCGTAGAAACGGATTCCGCAGAAGCATTTTTATTCCGGAAAATATTTAGCGCGACCCAATTTAGAGTTTTGGGCCAAATCCAGTCCAGCCCATTTGGCCCATAAGAAACCCTACCCTAATTTCTCCTCTATAAATATGGGCTTCCCTCCCTTGCATTCTGAAAATTTTCATTCCCACCCCCAGCCGCCACCTTCTTCCTTCCTGCCTCTTCTTCACGGCAGCAACAGCCACCAGGGAGCCGTGCGTGCTCCTCTCCATGGCGCCTTGATTTCTCCAGCAAATCCCATGGCGTCTCCTTCTCCTTCCTCAAGCCAGTAGGCGCCTCCCTCTGCCAGTGCTCTGCGCTCCTCCTCCCTCTGTTCTTGCCGCAGGAGCAGGAGCTCCCTAGGAGCAGGCCGACGCCCCTGCTCTCCCATGGCTCCATGGCGAGCAGCAAGCCGGCGCCCCTCTCCATTTCCCCTGCTCCATGGCGCCCCCTGCTTCTTCTCCCTCGCGTAGCAACAGTCGGCCATCTCCCTGCAGCGCCCCCTTTCTTCCACCTCCGACAGCAAGCTGCGCGCTCCAACTTTGGCTGGTGCTCTCTGCTTCCTTACATGGCGTCCGGCCCTGCATTTTCCTCCCATGCCGAGCTACCACACAAGCAGCGGCAGCAGGCTCCCTTTCCTCCTTCCCCCTTCTTTCTTAGGGCCATGGACTGCAGCAGGGAGTCGCGTGCTGCTGTTCGAAGTTTTGCGCAGCAGCCCTGCACAGCGCCGCTGCTCCATCCCCTCCCTAGCGCCCCCTTTTTCTACTACCTCTGGTCGGTCTTTTCTGCGCAGCAAGACATGCGCTGCAGCAACACCGTTCTTCGCCTTGCGTCGTCGTCGAGTTTCGCCATTCCCCTCCCCAAAATAGCAAGGACAGCCCCCTTCCCTCGCTCCTTTCCGATGTGCGCGAGGTGTTCGACACAATGCCTGCAAGGAAGATATATTGTCACAAAACCATCGACACTCGCCGGGTATTTGCTGTTTTTGCGCAGCCCCAAACATCGACGTCGTTCACCCCGGTGAGACAGCAACGATCCTTGTTTATTTCACATCGGCATTTTCTCCGGTGATTAATTGTGTATATGTGTTGTTTTGTTTTGTTTGTGGAGGAGAGAAACCCCGTGTTTTGCGTGGAGAAGAAGGCAAGCCGCTCAACGCTCGTCGATGTGCGGAGCTATGCACAAAATCGGAATCGCCATCATTCTTACAAACGTCGATTGGGTTTGTTTATGGTGAGCCGATGCATGCCGCGCTCGATCGACTCGATTAATTATTTTGAATGGTTGGGTGTAAAATGTTTCGATTATGCGCATTGATAGGATCACGTTTGCGATTAGAGAACAAGAGGTTAATGAATGTGCGCGATTTGTAGTTGTCTAATTACGTTTTGGTCGATGTGGTGTGTATTGGTGTTTGAATATATGTGGCTGCGATGATTCATTTAGGTGTCACGAGGATGGTTCGTGGGTGGTATTAATCGCTTGTTATACTTCGTCATAAAACAGTGTGTTAGTCGCGGTAAATCTAATAAAGCGTAAAGCGTGTTTGGTGGTTTCCATAGTCGGCTAATGAGTTAGTCTATGTTAAATATATCTTATGTATTCATCGTGGCGTAGGATAGCGTGGGTTGAAAATATAAATTGTGTGACAGGGGATTCGTGTTTTAAAGGCGAGATGTGCGAATGATCAGTTGGTGTTTCGCTCGTCTAGTCGCTAAGTGTTGTCATAAATAGTTGTGCAAAAATTGGTTATGAGAATGCAGTGGTCACGTGGTGTGGTTGGATGCGATAAGTAGACTGGAAGTGTGGGTTTGCCTAAGCACGATGTTGTCGAATGTGTGTATCGAAATGCGATGTAGTAGTGATTGCGTTAAATTAAACGGTAATGTCTCGGGTGCACGCCGCAATATGGTTGTATGCGAGACAGGGTAAAATAAAGTGTGCTCAACATAAATGTTTGGTCGTGGTAGGTAGAAATTGTCTCGGCTTAAGTAGAGAGGTGATGACATGCCGTAAGTAGTCATCACTCCCTCTATAATTAAGTCGAGTCTATATGTGTTAGGCGTTCCTCGAATTATGCTTCACATATAGTGTATGATTGTGCTCACGATTTTGAGTAGACACTTCAA
Source organism: Zea luxurians (assembly GCA_029449295.1). Classification (NCBI taxonomy): domain Eukaryota; kingdom Viridiplantae; phylum Streptophyta; class Magnoliopsida; order Poales; family Poaceae; genus Zea; species Zea luxurians. Next base: position 71,753,465 of record JAOPSE010000015.1, on the reverse strand, counting down.
GTAAATCAAGTAGGATCGTGATACAAGTTGTGTAATGAAGTTAGTTGCTTTGGAATGATTATTGAAATGATCTGTTCTTATGGTAAACGTGTGTGTGTTCACAGTTTGAGAAGTAAATGCCTGGTGATTGCGAATTGGAGATTGAGGGTCTACAATTCGTATGAGTTGGTCAGTGCGCGAAAATACTTGCGAATATGTGTGTTCATAAAAATGTTGTAGTGTAGGTTGTGTCTCGGGTTTTGATAATAATAGACTAGCCGACGTGTATGACGTATAGCGGCCTATATTGTTGCTCTAGCTAGCCGAATTGTTAGATGACTTAGTTGAGCTCGTAGTCGCGATGAATTGCTTGTTATGGTCTAAGTGTGTATGGTTATGGTCGTGAATGAAAAGTATTAGTGCTCATGTGATGTCTAAGTTAAATTGCAAACTATTGGATAAAAAGCGCTTCAGTATTGATTATCGTAGAGAATGCGTTGTTAAATGAATGTGGTAATTTTAGTGCACTAAATGATTTGGATAAAATTTGTAAGTCTATTTGTTAGTCCTCATTTAATTAATTCAACTCTAATGAATGGTAAAGTATTAGAATAGTTCAGGTACTTAGAACGCGGCAACTCTTGAATTGTATAGAAGCTGGAATCTATTGATTGTTGTTTTGGGCTGCACATACTGTTTTCTGTGTGGTGTATGTTTGATGAACTAAATGATGTTTTCTATAGATATGTGCTATAGAAAAGTTGTAGATAACTTTATTATCTTGCTGGTGTTAAAATTTGACAGGCATAAGTCTGATCGTTTAGGAGTTATGATTTTTGCAAATTCAGTAACTGAATCTGTCAAATTCTGTACAGATTTCAGAAACTGCATTGTTTGCCTAATGTAATGTTAAAATCAATCCTTGTCGATTATAAGAAAGTTGTAGATGCTTTTCTGATCTTGTTTGTGTTAAAATTTCATAACTAAAGGCCTGACGGTTTCAGAGTTATGAAATTTACGAACTGATCGCTGTGTTCTGTCCTCTGTCAGAACAGATTTCGAAAACTGTGTTGTTTGACTTAGTTAAACATTGAATCACTTCTTGGTGATTATAAAAGATATGTAGTGCTTTTTCTGAGCTTTCCAAAAAGTCTTGGATCACTCTTTTTGGTGGTCTGAAGCTTAAGTTATGAATGTTACAATTATGAAGACTGAATCTGTCCAGTTCTGGACAGCAAGGTCTTTTAGTGATATTTACGCTTAGTTAAATATTGAATCACCCTGTGATGTTTATAAACAATTTGTAGACAATTTTATTACCTTTCCATAAAGTCTAGGATCACTTTGTTTGTATGTCTGAATCTTTTGTTGTGAATTTTTGAAGCTGCAAGTCTGAATCTGTCCAAATCTGGACAGAGCTGCTGTGTTTGCACAATTCGACCTTGCTAAGTGTTTAATCAGGTTGTGATGACAATACCAAAGTTGTAGAAAACTTTTTAAGCTTTCCAAAAAGTCTTAGTTTGCTATTTTTGGATTAATATTTGAAGAGTTATGATTAAAACAAGTAGATGCTGTACTGCTGTCCTAAAAATCTGCACGTGCTCAAATGAATATTTAGTTCACCATTTTGGCTAAAAATGGATGGTTAGCACTAAATTCATATAGAATTATCATGACTAAGCTTGAGATAACATATGTGTCATATTTTTATACGTTTCTTTCTCTAGTTAATTGTGATGTAGTGTTGTGTTGCGTAAATATCCAAAATGTTGGTCGCCTTTTTAGGTGTGTTAATGTTGTGCGCTCGACGATATGTAGTGCGCTAACGATAGTGTGTGTGGTTACTTGTGATGTCATAATTGTGTGCGTAAATAAATAAAATGATGTTGTCTTTTTAAAGGTGTTGATGTTGGACACCGATAACGTGTAGATAACGATTGCTAGCGTATGGTTGTCTACGGTGTCTTCCAAATTAATGTTTAGTTCGCCACTATGTCTTTATATATCTTGTGCTACTTTTGTGCTACTTTCATTATATTCATACATATGCATCTTGCATCTCATATAGGACCGAGAGATGATGATCGAGCCAGTGATGTGGTGCCAACCACAAGATGCAGTCGACGGACAACCCAAGGAAGGATGGACTTAACCAGTGGATGCTCGCCGAGCGAGTACCCTCCCCCAACAAACACTATCTAAGTGTTAAAATTAAAGGCAAGCCCCGGTTTATGCATAACCTGTTATTTATGCTATTTTACTTCACTTAATGATTGTAGGATTGACTGTGCACTTAGGTGTAGGAGTTGATTGAAACCCTAGTTGCATAAACTCAGGATTCCTTTTTGAGATGGATACTAGTATGCTAGGTCGAATAGCTGCTTTGCTAATTAGGGATCTCGGTAGAAGTCGAGTGATTTTTCTAGCACTCGCGCGAGGTCAGGAATTGGTTGTACCCACTTTCATATCATATCAGTGTTGGTCTGTGGACACGGATCCATGGGGATACGTGGTCTACGAGATGGAATTGGAATAAGGATTAACGTGCGGATACCTGTGTCAAGCGTTTGAATGTACTAAGCACATACCGAGAAATATGGTAAATCGGTAAACCTAGTACCTGATTGAACCTGCCAGTGGACTTTACCCCTCACGCGACCTGAGACGTAGTCTCCCATTCCGGTTATGGTGGGTACAAGTGCGGTCACTGCACGACGGCCAGTCGGGGTCAGTGAGGCATTGTACGCCAAGGCGGTGAGCCCTGTTCTGCTGCCAGGGAATCGATGGGGACGGTTGATATGTGCGGGGACGGAGTGCCCCTACATGTCGTGTGTTTAGGTTTACCTTGCAAGGATAAAAACTCGATTCGAATCGTCTGCTTCTCGCAGCTAATGAGACTGCTTGATCCATTGTACTGCATTGAGTAACAAGTGGAACTGTGTTGAGATGATACAAGATATTGATTGCTAAAATGTTTGCTACTTTGTATGAATAGATAGTTCATTTTTAGCCTTAAGAGAGTCACACTTAACTTTGACTAAGTTAAAATTTTGATTTAGAAACTCAGCTAGTGCTTTTGGCAATCAAACCCCACAGCCAAACAGCTGCATGTCTAGAGGTAGAGGAGTAGACTCCTCACACCGGGTAAGTCTAGCTGAGTATTAGTATACTCAGCCTTGCTTGTGGCATAATTTTTGCAGGTACCTCCTTGTTTTGGTTGGTGGTGTGACTTGGCCTTCATCCCTGCCACCGGGATAGACGGTCGAGAGGGTTACTGCTTCCGCAGGAGAGGACCAGGAGGAGTAGCGTGGCCAGGCTTCGCCATGTTACTCGGTTTTCTCCGTTAGTTATTTCCGCTGCATTAAAATTTGTAGTTATTATTTCTGAAACTCCGATAATGTAATCACAAATGATACTTATTAAATTTGTGGTATTATGTTTTATTGTATTTCTCTGTGCCTCACCTTCGTGTGAGCTAGTGGTATTCGATCCTGGTAAGTGGCTTTATCGGACTAGATCCGAGGGACTGACGGGTTATTCCTGTTTAAGTGTGTTGCTGCCCTTAAGGGTGCGACTTGGGCACTTAAGCTGGAATAATTCGGGCGGTTCCGCCACAACCAAGATGACGCCCGAGGAGATACTTGAAAAGTTCGTAAGCGGGCGGATGATGATCAAGGAGGCTAGATACGTTGATGATGCGTTGAATGGCCCAATCCAAGAGCCTCAAACCATTGCTCTCAAATGTAATACCTAAATTTGTAACTCATATGAAGAGAGAATATTTCCTTTATCTATATGTGTGTACCATCTCTAGTTAATATCACATGTGAATAAACACCATCAAAAGGGGATTGAATAATTAATAACACCTAAAATAAACCTTTGCATCATATTGGATCTTTGTTTGTGCATTTAAAACCATAATAATATGAACAAAAATAAAATAATAACGAGAAGAGGATTAGAGGAAAGAAGGAAGTAATATCCAATATAAAATAATATGATAATTAAATAAAACCCTCATAATTTGGTATGACCAATATGCTTAATTCAAAGGAGTTCAAATTTGCATTTGAGATTTGCATTCAAAATTGGGATTCAAAAGAATTGTAAATAAAAGAAAACAGAAAAATAAAAACAAAAGAAAATGGGAAAAGAACCTAACTGGGCTGAAAACACCCAATTCGGCCCACTCTCAAAGCTGAACTACGCGGCCCAAACTCACTTACCGCACGCGCCTTGGCGCCCGACACTCGGGGCCCACATGTCAGCCTCAGTTCTTCTCTCCTCGCAACTACGCATAGCTCCCACTCGCCAACGCTCTCCTTATCCCTTCGCTGACCGCGCTCTGGCACTACCAGTTGGGCCCGGACTGTCAGGCGCTTCCCCTCCAGAGATCTCGCACGCACTGGTGCTCCGCTTTGACCGCGCAATCTCGCGATCGAGCCGGGGATTTCGGGGTCGTGGGGCGCATAACTACTGCCGCCTTCACTGGGATCGTAGCCCACTCTAATATCTCCCACGCTCCAACCATGTGCCGCCGCCATTACAGCTGGGAAAACTGCCGCCGCCGCGGGACCTCGCCGGAGTCGTCGGTCCAGCCTCGGCAACCGGTTTGAGACGGAGAGAAGGGCACGTAGAAGGTATACGTGGGCGACAGCGGGCACGAAATCGGGCGGCCAGATGCCAATTCGTCACCGGTGGCTGAAATCCGCCATGAATCTACCCTTCGGCGCGGTCAGGGACCTCGGCACCACTATTCCGGTGAAATTCTCCTCCCTCTTAAATTGCCTTCGTCTCTAGGTCACGCTACGCCTATCGAATTTGATTTTGGAGCCCTGGAGCACAGCATTGCCTCCCTCCGGCGGGGTCGCCGCCGTGGCCAACGCGGTGGCCGTCGCGGCATTGGGGGAAGATGGTGTTGGGAGTCCTAGCCGTAAAATTTGTGATGGACGGCCTTGATTAGAAGATAGGGTAACGATTCGAACCAGTGAATCGTGGTCGTTGATCTACCTGCGTGCGAATAGGATTAGATCAGGTTAAGATGAAATCGGGACCGTTGTTTTTAAATCCGGTGGTATAGATTGCGTACCGCTTCGTGAAGTAATCTGAACCCTAGATCTCTAATCCAACGGCTCGCAGTGTCCTGATTCAGTATTGAGTAAATCTAATCGGGGCCCTTGGAGTATGATCTAACGGCCAGAACGGACCGATACCCCTTCGCGTAACCACTTTGCAGAAAACACCTTATAAATTTAGAGATTCAACCCGCAGTCCTCTGTGCAGTGCGGTATGTGTCTTAGGGTCTTTTGCACCAGCACCCCTGCGCTTTCTGGAATTTGAGGCCCAATCCAGAGAGCATGGAAAATCAGAAATTAATATCAGAAATCAATTTTTAGTGCATAAATAAATGCAGAAGCTTGTTTAATTTATAGAAAATGCATATGAACTCCAAATTGGACCATTCCAGTTCCTATGATTTTGTAATATTATTCTCTATCAAATAGTACCACTGTTTTTACATGAAATACACATTAAAATTTATTTCTCACTTAACCCCATATTAAATGCATAAAATCTTTGGAAATTCATAACTTAAAATATATAATTCCAAAATTGATAATTCCAGTTCCTATGATCTCAGTTTAGTGTCTAGATTATTACTGTGCAAATTATTTACATGTTTGGTGTAATGTTAATTTATGCTATGTTATGTATGTATTGTGTTGATGCGGGTAGACGAGCAAGCCACAGTGGAATCTGAGGTTCAGCAAGTAGAGATAGCTGAGCAGGAGCTCGTGGAAGGCAAGTTGTGCCCTTGATCACTTACTTTTCCCAGCCATGTTCTTATTAATTTTAATGATCTGCATAGGTTAATTTTGATGGGAGCCTTTATGTTACCCCAGTTTTGATTACCTCTATACCTTGTTCACCCCTGAAATATTTTTGGGTAGTACTTGCTATTGCTTTATGTGGATTGGGTATGGAGAAACACTATTCATGATTATTCTGTTATTATCTTGTTATTATTACTGTTCATGTTAAGATCATTAAATTAATGGGAACATGGAGCGACCACCCGGGAAAACAGTGCTACCACAAGGGTTTAATGGGACGCCCTTGGCTGATTAACTAGGAAAGCTAGTGGAGGGCTACCTTACCCGAAAGGGGCAAGGGCAGTAGGGGAGTGGTCAGTGTAGGGAGGTCCTTGTTTGATTTTGCTGCGATGGCGGTCGGCAAGAACCCTGCACTGGAGCTTCCTATAAACTGTAGCGGGTAGTCTGAAGCTAGTGGAACTTTGTAAAGGCCTCGTAGTGTTACCCTGCCTCGCTTCCTTGGTAGAGGTGTATGGGATTCATGACCCCTTGGTAGATGGGTAACACGGCTTGTGGGTAAAGATGCGCAACCTCTGCAGAGTGTAAAACTAGTATACTAGCCGTGCTCATGGTCATGAGCGGCTCGGACCCTCACATGATTAATTATGGAACTTAAATTCAATTTGACATTTGCATCGCATTTGGGATTATTTTACTATTACTTTTCTTTATTATTATTAAGGTTTGGTATTTACTTACACTTAGTAATTGCTGATAAAATTTTGACCAACTTATAAAATCAATGCTCAGCTTCAGCCTTTATTTCATTGATCAGCCTTACACTACATGAACTCCCACCTTTGGTGAGTTTGTGCCACATTATTCCCCACGACTTGTTGAGCTATGAACGTATGTGAGCTCACTCTTGCTGTCTCACACCCCCCCCCCCCAGGAGAAGAACAGGTGGTCGAAGAGGAGCCGCCTAACACTGAGGCATTCGACTTGATCTAGGTGGCGTTTCTCAGTCGACATTGGCACCGATGATCCTTAGTTCGTTTTACATTTATTATTTTATTTTGTACTAAGTCTTCCGCTATGTAATAATTACTCTGATGTTTTATGACATTTATCTCTATACACTCTGTTATTATATATGTTGTCTTCTTGGCGCATGTATGAAATGCACCCGGCTTTGTCCTTTAAAACCGGGTGTTAGAGAAGTGGTATCAGAGGAATGTTGACTGTAGGACGAAACCTAGATAGAAATGGACAAAACCCTTACCTACTTATCTTACTCTGGTTCATTCTAAACTTATCTTATCTTGATCCTGTCTCACCATTTGCTATCATACTCTGATTATTCTTACCTTTTCTACTCTAAGACAAGATGGATTTCACACCTTGGAATCCCTACCCCTATGACATTCTTAAGAGATGTATCAGGATTTGAAGCAAAAGTATTGGTGGTATGGACTAAAGAGAGATGTGGCTGCACATGTGGCTATGTGCGATGTATGCCAAAGAGTTAAAGCTGAACACCAGAGGCCAGCCGGACTATTGCACCCACTGAAGATACCTGAGTGGAAATGGGAAGAGATTGGCATGGACTTCATTGTTGGATTACCCCGCACGTCTGCTGGATATGATTCTATATGGGTGAACTCATCAATTCCAAAGGACAAAGATTTGAAGTTGAAGTTGCAGTAACTACCACCATTAGACTAGTGGCATTCTTAGTAGTTGAGAAGTTTGTGGGTGACAACATCTGTGTGGTTAAGGATTTTCCGGATGTCTTTCCAGAGGAGTTACCAGGGATGCCACCTGATAGAGAAGTTGAGTTTGTTATTGATCTCTTACCTAGAACCGCCCCTATTTCTAAACGGCCATATAGAATGTCCGTAGAAGAGTTGAAGGAACTTAAGAAGTAGTTGATGGAGTTACAAGAGGCTGGTTACATTCGTCCAAGTTCCTCACCTTGGGGAGCACCAGTGTTATTTGTGCAGAAGAAGGATGGATCACAAAGAATGTGTGTGGACTATAGATCACTTAATGATGTCACGGTGAAGAACAAGTATCCATTACCCCGTATTGAGGATTTGTTTGACCAGATGAGAGGAGCTAGAGTATTCTCGAAGATTGATCTCCGATCCGGTTACCATCAGATGAGGATTAGACCATTGGATATTCCCAAGACGGCTTTCTCGACTCGATATGGATTATATGAGTTTACTGTTATGTCATTTGGACTAACCAATGCACCAGCTTACTTCATGAATTTGATGAATAAGGTGTTTATGGAGTATTTGGACAGATTCGTCGTGGTATTCATCGATGATATTCTTGTCTATTCTAAGAATGAAAGTGATCATGAACAACATCTAAGGTTGGTGCTACAGAAGTTACGAGATAATCAACTCTATGCTAAGTTCAGCAAGTGCGAGTTTTGGATTGACAAGGTGCCATTCCTTGGTCATATTATTTCTAATGGAGGAATAGCTGTGGATCCTGCTAAAGTAAAGGAGATAATGGAGTGGAGAGTGCCCACTACAGTTACGGAGATTCGGAGTTTCTTGGGACTCGCAGGATATTATCGGAGATTTATTGAAGGATTTTCTAAGATTGCTAAGCCCATGACATCGCTTTTGGAGAAAGGAAGAGAATTCAAGTGGGATGAGAAGTGCCAAGAAAGCTTTGATCAATTGAAGGAGAGACTAATGTCGCCACCAGTATTGATTATGCCAGACCTACATAAGGGATTTGACATTTATTGTGATGCATGTGGCCAAGGACTTGGATGTGTGCTCATGCAAGAAGGACATGTGATTGCCTATGCATCTCGTCAGTTGCGGAAGCATGAACTGAACTACCCCACTCATGACTTAGAGCTGGCTGCCGTTGTGCATGCACTTAAGATTTGGAGACACTATATTATGGGAACTAAGTGCCAAGTATACACGGATCATAAGAGTTTGAAGTATATATTCACTCAGAAGGATCTCAATCTTAGGCAACGTCGTTGGTTGGAGCTCATTAAGGATTATGACATGGAGATTCACTATCACCCAGGCAAGGCGAATTTGGTTGCAGATGCCTTGAGTCGGAAGGAGCATGTTCACTCCGCTTTCGTTGTCCAGCTACCTGATGAATTAGCAAAAGATTTTGAGAGACTCAACCTGGGAATTGTTACACATACGGAAGGAGTTACTATTGAATTGGAACCTACCTTGGAGCAAGAAATTCGTAAAGGCCAGGTTGGTGATGCTAAAATCCAGGAGATCAAGGATCTGATAACAGAGGGTAGAGGCCCGGAGTTCACGGAGGATGAGCAAGGCACGATATGGTTCAAGAATCGGATCTGTGTTCCCGATATTGATAGTCTTCGGGAAACCATATTGAAGGAAGCACATGACTCAATTTATTCTATTCATCCTAGAAGTACTAAGATGTATCAGGATTTGAAGCAAAAGTATTGGTGGTATGGACTAAAGAGAGATGTGGCTGCACATGTGGCTATGTGCGATGTATGCCAAAGAGTTAAAGCTGAACACCAGAGGCCAGCCGGACTATTGCACCCACTGAAGATACCTGAGTGGAAATGGGAAGAGATTGGCATGGACTTCATTGTTGGATTACCCCGCACGTCTGCTGGATATGATTCTATATGGGTGAACTCATCAATTCCAAAGGACAAAGATTTGAAGTTGAAGTTGCAGTAACTACCACCATTAGACTAGTGGCATTCTTAGTAGTTGAGAAGTTTGTGGGTGACAACATCTGTGTGGTTAAGGATTTTCCGGATGTCTTTCCAGAGGAGTTACCAGGGATGCCACCTGATAGAGAAGTTGAGTTTGTTATTGATCTCTTACCTAGAACCGCCCCTATTTCTAAACGGCCATATAGAATGTCCGTAGAAGAGTTGAAGGAACTTAAGAAGTAGTTGATGGAGTTACAAGAGGCTGGTTACATTCGTCCAAGTTCCTCACCTTGGGGAGCACCAGTGTTATTTGTGCAGAAGAAGGATGGATCACAAAGAATGTGTGTGGACTATAGATCACTTAATGATGTCACGGTGAAGAACAAGTATCCATTACCCCGTATTGAGGATTTGTTTGACCAGATGAGAGGAGCTAGAGTATTCTCGAAGATTGATCTCCGATCCGGTTACCATCAGATGAGGATTAGACCATTGGATATTCCCAAGACGGCTTTCTCGACTCGATATGGATTATATGAGTTTACTGTTATGTCATTTGGACTAACCAATGCACCAGCTTACTTCATGAATTTGATGAATAAGGTGTTTATGGAGTATTTGGACAGATTCGTCGTGGTATTCATCGATGATATTCTTATCTATTCTAAGAATGAAAGTGATCATGAACAACATCTAAGGTTGGTGCTACAGAAGTTACGAGATAATCAACTCTATGCTAAGTTCAGCAAGTGCGAGTTTTGGATTGACAAGGTGCCATTCCTTGGTCATATTATTTCTAATGGAGGAATAGCTGTGGATCCTGCTAAAGTAAAGGAGATAATGGAGTGGAGAGTGCCCACTACAGTTACGGAGATTCGGAGTTTCTTGGGACTCGCAGGATATTATCGGAGATTTATTGAAGGATTTTCTAAGATTGCTAAGCCCATGACATCGCTTTTGGAGAAAGGAAGAGAATTCAAGTGGGATGAGAAGTGCCAAGAAAGCTTTGATCAATTGAAGGAGAGACTAATGTCGCCACCAGTATTGATTATGCCAGACCTACAGAAGGGATTTGACATTTATTGTGATGCATGTGGCCAAGGACTTGGATGTGTGCTCATGCAAGAAGGACATGTGATTGCCTATGCATCTCGTCAGTTGCGGAAGCATGAACTGAACTACCCCACTCATGACTTAGAGCTGGCTGCCGTTGTGTATGCACTTAAGATTTGGAGACACTATATTATGGGAACTAAGTGCCAAGTATACACGGATCATAAGAGTTTGAAGTATATATTCACTCAGAAGGATCTCAATCTTAGGCAACGCCGTTGGTTGGAGCTCATTAAGGATTATGACTTGGAGATTCACTATCACCCAGGCAAGGCGAATTTGGTTGCAGATGCCTTGAGTCGGAAGGAGCATGTTCACTCCGCTTTCGTTGTCCAGCTACCTGATGAATTAGCAAAAGATTTTGAGAGACTCAACCTGGGAATTGTTACACATACGGAAGGAGTTACTATTGAATTGGAACCTACCTTGGAGCAAGAAATTCGTAAAGGCCAGGTTGGTGATGCTAAAATCCAGGAGATCAAGGATCTGATAACAGAGGGTAGAGGCCCGGAGTTCACGGAGGATGAGCAAGGCACGATATGGTTCAAGAATCGGATCTGTGTTCCCGATATTGATAGTCTTCGGGAAACCATATTGAAGGAAGCACATGACTCAATTTATTCTATTCATCCTGGAAGTACTAAGATGTATCAGGATTTGAAGCAAAAGTATTGGTGGTATGGACTAAAGAGAGATGTGGCTGCACATGTGGCTATGTGCGATGTATGCCAAAGAGTTAAAGCTGAACACCAGAGGCCAGCCGGACTATTGCACCCACTGAAGATACCTGAGTGGAAATGGGAAGAGATTGGCATGGACTTCATTGTTGGATTACCCCGCACGTCTGCTGGATATGATTCTATATGGATGATTGTGGACAGGCTAACTAAAGTAGCCCACTTTATTCCAGTGAAGACCACGTATTCAGGAGCCAAGTTGGCAGAGTTGTACATGGCACGGATTGTCTGCCTGCATGGTGTGCCAAAGAAAATCGTGTCGGACCGGGGATCACAGTTTACTTCTCGGTATTGGAAGAAGTTGCACGAGTCATTGGACACGAGATTGAATTTTAGTTCGGCTTACCATCCCCAGACTGATGGGCAAACTGAGGG